>MU558692.1:4052469-4258087 GCA_024362625.1 Silurus asotus | reverse complement strand
TAAAAAAAAAAAAAAAAAAAAAAACAATAATTGTTTTTATTTATTAATTGTGAAATATTTAAATATATGTATTGATTGTAAAAATTTATTTGCATGTTAAATTTTCACTCAAATGTAATTTAAAGCCTCATTATGATGTCATCATAAAGCCTCATTCATGTCGGGTGCAGCAGAATGCTGTTGTGAAAAACTTAAGCATTAACTAACTTTTAATGAAAGGAAGTGTGGCAGACTGAAGGTTTTTCGTGTGCTTCCACATCAAACACAATGACGGTTCAGATGTTTTAATATCGTTCAATAAACTTTCAGCAACATTCTGATCAGCCATACCATTTATTTAAGATAAACAAATTGGTTAATAAAAAAAAAAAACTTCTAATTAAAATCCATTTTTGGAAATGTGTTTTTTTTGTAAATAATATATTTCAGGAATGTAGAGTTTTGCTTGCTGAAATACTAATTTCCATCATGGCCTTCTGGACTGCAGTGTAATTGACTGCAACTGCCATGTACAAGTATACAACTTATATACTACCATATACAATTTCTGATTGTGTTGTCAGACTCTGCTTCCCTGCACACTGGTGAATTTTATGTTTTTGTAGTGAATTTGAGTGAATTCTGCATTCCCAGACCTTATATTTAATTGGAGTCAATTTAAAGGAAATTCAAACTATTGCAGTTATCAGATGCTCTGCGAGAGGGGGCTGTGCCTTTTGATGCTACTTCTGAGGTTCCTGTTACTGAGCAGCGGCCTGAAGCGATGATTCGTATCCAGAATGCTTTGCTCGCCCGGACTGGGCCGGAGGCACTAGGGCTATTGCGAGCTGCACGGTAAATCATGTTCCCATCTAAATAACATCAATAAACCTGAGATGTATTTGGCCTTAGCGAAATAGGACAAGTTACTAATAGTTTCAATACCATTCTTTGTAGTGTGTAACATAGACAATGTCCATGCTGGTCAGGTTGTGTGTATGTAAATTCATATGCACAGATTTTATGCATATTCTTCTTTTTTTGCAATCCTGAAGACATTTAAGCAAATATTAAAGATTATAATGTGTACTGTCAGTGTTTGTCTGAAAGTTTACGTGGTTAAACTCCTCGAATATTCTCAGATTTCTCCTTTTACTTTTTATTTGTGTATTGCCGGTTGAATAGGTCTGAAACGATTCCTTGAGTAACTCGGGTCATTTGAATACAAAAATGCATCAAGGCAAATAATTTGTTTATATCATTTAACTCCACACGGAGCACTGAGTTTCCTCACTGACCATTATTACTGGTGCACCACCCGTTAATGTCTGGAGCGCTCTGGACAGGTAAACACTATGAAAGACCAGTTTTACCACAAAAAAAAATCTCGACTTTATTTCTTGCAATTCAATTAGCCAGTCGGGCAGCGTCACCCCCTCTGTAGTGCCAGAAAGCTTTACATGTTCAAAATGAACTGGGCCACAATCAAAAGAATTGTATAGTATCGAACTAAGCTTCTGATCCCTGGAGAGATGGATTGGATAGATGTTGTATTACGTCTTCCATACAACACAGAAGGCGCTGCAGGATGAAAAATGGGGGAATGGGGAGAAAAAAACGAGGGATGAGGAAAAGATTCAAAGTTTGGGATCATTTCAAGCTAAAACATAAAAAAAAAACACTATGCAGTGTTACTAAACCCACCATACAAATTGGTTTAGTTTTCACAGATATTCAAAGATATGCAATCTTTCTAAAACAGAAACAAATTACTTATTCATTTAAAGAGGCTGCTCTTATTTTCTCTTCTATATTTAGTATTGCTCTTTAATGACGAAGTACAAGTTACTCGATTATCGATGAAATAATTGGTAGAATACCCGATTACTATAATAATCGGTAGCTGCAGCCCTGTTGTTAAATTCCTCCTTAACCCCTTTACTCTCCACTTTCAGTGAGGTATGGCCTGCGGGAGATGTGTTCGGTTCGGCTGAGGTGGAACCTGAAGAAGAGCTTGACCTTCTGAAGCAGATTCTTTTTGCTGAGCTTCCTAGTAAGCTAATTTTTAAACAGGCTGTCATTTAGACTGAGCTTCTAAACTGCTAGTGAACTATTCAGATTGAGAGTCATATCAAATCCAGAAAAAATAACCAGTCCTGCTGAATGTGTTCCTTTGTGTTGCTCAGGACCAGCTCAGGCCGAACCTCCAATGGATGAGGACGAAGAAGAGGCAGAAATAGATGAGGAAGAAGAACTTGAGACTGTGCGTGTGTCTGAAACAGAGTTTAACTTCTTGGATTTTGTTAAGAGGTGAGTGTAGAGGCATTCAGAATTAAAATATTTATGTTTTGACTTAGATTTTTTGCTGTAAAAGTCTCATCTCAAAATTGTATTTACAGATGAAGAATTGTGTGTTTAGTGCAAATGACTGATTTCCTTCCTTTGCTTCAGAGCTGCAAATTGTTGGGCAATATAAATTAAAATAAAATTTAATTCATATAACACATTCATACAGAGTGCGACATGTAGTGAAATGCCTCTTACGAGTGTCCAACATGTAAATGGAAATAAAATATAAAAAATATATTAAAAAAAACTATACACTATATGTATCATACAATGTTTTATCATTATCATAAAAATATGGTTAAACATTTTTTAAATTGTAATTAATTTATATATATAGTATATGTATGTGTGTGTGTATAAATGTGTGTGTATATGTGTAATATATATATATAATTTTCATGTATTAATTTTCCTCATATTTTTATACCTATATATTAACATCTGCTTAAGGAAACTTAGGTCTCCACATGCTCTTAAATGTTCCTAACTGTAGTAATATCATTTTGGAAAAAAAATTTATTTTCTTTTTCTTATCAGGTTTGCAAACTCCAACATTGTTCGACCATATTTGGTGTTGCTGCGCTCATACTCCACAAACACAGCACATACCAACCACTGCATTGCCCGACTGCTTTACCGTGTTGCAGTAGACCTGAAGATGGATGCTTTGCTTTTTCAGCTTTCTGTCTTCCACCTTTTCAATAAGATCTTCATGGACCCTGCTGCCTCAGCCTTTAAGGTTGTTTACCAAAATCCACAAAAGACAAATACACTATAAAGTATAAACTACAATTATTGAACACAGAAAAATAGATTTCAGTCATTTATAAATGAATTTTAATTAATCCAATGCATAAACTGTGTACTACTATATATAATTTGATATTGCATAGGTTATACTAGAGGACATAAGGGTGTTAATAGTCCATAAATGATGGTAACAAACTGAAAATATACAAAAGAATTATGAAATCATTGGGCCAGCTGATGGGGAATTGAATCCACAATTATTTAACTTAATCTAATTTGTGGAATGGTCATAAAAATAAGTGTCCTTTTCTCTCTGTTTTCTCTTCGTTCTCACAGGAGTTGGTTACTTTTGCCAAGTATGTTGTGAACCGGTTTTTCTCTCTAGCTGCCCAGAACAGCAAAGCCTTCATTGAACTACTGTTCTGGAAGAATGTTGGTTCTGTGAGACAGATGACTGAGGGCTACAGTGCAGATGAGTAAGTGTGTTAATATTTATTTGTCCTCATCAGTATACAAACTGAGCATTCACAAGTCTTTGTTTCAATAAATTACTCTGTGCAGGCTTAAGGGTAAACCACCTGTCACCAGTGTTTCATAGTACTTTTTATTTATTTATTTATTTTGTATACATTATTTTAACTTTGTTTCTCAGTATAATCTGAAAAATACCATGAAAATTTGTTTATGCTATTTTATGGCAAATAAAAGTTTTTAGGACACTTTGCAAAAATTACTTATGGCTTTTTTATTTTTTTTTTTTTTTATTATTATTCTTTTTGTCAGTGCTGGTGCAAATAAAAAAGCCAAATGGACACCAGAGGAGGAAGAGGAGCTTCAACGGCTATATGAAGAGTACAAAGATTCAGGAGGTTGGAATACTGTTGGTATTACTATTGTGTATGAATATTGTGTTCAACACACATTCATTTTAACAGCACTAATTTTATTGTAACAATTAATGCAGCACGCATTTTTGTTTAACCATTAAAAAAAATATATAATTTAATAAATATGAGGCTAAATTAAAACCTTAAACGCAACACACATTTATTCACGACGTCCTTTTATTTACTTAAATATCAAGGTTTAAACTTTACATAAAAATTTTAACCACTAAACATTTGTTCTAATCATGCACCAAATTTCAAATTAAGCACCAAAATCCGCCATTAAGCACACATCCGGCAAATAAATCAATCCGTGTGGAAACAGGAAAATTTCCGTGTGGTGTTCTGATGATTTGCGTCATTTAAAAAACCATAATTACTTGAAATCATTTACAAGAATGCTTTATCTTCATGCTCGATGTTGAGTAAGTTTCACTAATAATAAAAACGCATTTGCATAAAGCATTCCTATTTGTCCATGCCCATGTTGATTAGAGTATTAAAAACGTAATAAGTATTAATTTATGGTACATTTAGAACAGATGAATGTGTGATTAAGTTGCGATTAATCACAAATTAAATCATGACAATCATGCATGATATATCTACACAGATACATTCAGGTATATTTGTTATATTAAAATTCAAGTTCATTGCACAGCAAAGTACTCTATACTGTGCCCTCCAGTAATAATGGCACCCCTGGTAAACAATAGCAAAGAAGGCTGTAGAAATTCTTTATTCTTTAAAGCTTTGATCACAAAACATACTCTACAAATCCCAAATATATTCTATTTTCATGAAAATCAAACTGCAAAGTTTGCACAGTTTTATTTAATTATAAATTGATGTGTAAAATATATATAAAGTATATTCTTACTGATCTGTTAAAAAAAAAAAAATAAATAAAAAAGTGTACACCTCGGGGACCATACAATTTTCTGTTCTTAATAATGACTTAGTATTTTAAAATAGTATAAATATGAGGTAACACGAAATCATTCATTCTCTATCAAATGTAAACAAATATTATATTCCTCTGCTAGAAAGCTTAAAATGGGCCATGGTTGGATCTTTCAGCAGGACAATTAAAATAATTTAAATAAACATCAAAATGGTTTAATGACAACAATATCAGGGTCCTACTATATCCATTCAGGTAGCTTGACTCAAATCGCCTGTCTGGTGAACTCAAGAGGGAGAGTCTATCAGCATGATTTGATATGAAGGAATGGTCTCCGATCCCCTAGCTATGTATTCTCTTATAAGAGAAGAATGTGGGTGATTATAGGAGAGCTGTGATCTTGGCAAAGTGGTGTAGCACAAAATTATTTACTAATATGATGTCATAAAGACCATTTTACAGCCTTCTTTGCTCATGTTTACCAAGAGTGCAGATATTAGTGGATTGCACTGTATAGTAAAAGTTTAATGTTGTGTTTTCTGTTGTAAATAAATACAAGCATTAAAAGTACCTGGTAAATAAACTGACATTTACCTCTGCCTTTATAAAGGCTTGGCCAATACTGAAACTAAAAATATTGATTGTTATGGTTCTGTAGATTTGTTGAATTAGACAATTTACACTGATAAAGCAGCAGTAATGCTTTTCTTAAAATTTCATTTATAAATGGGATTCTATTTTCTATAAGCACACCTACAGTAGGTTCCTAGGTAATGCTGATACTTTATAGAAAGTTATTTTTTTAGGCAGAAGAGCCAGTGCTTAACCTTACTCCTGGTTGTGAATTTACCTCTGAATAATGTAAAATAATAGGTATTAAAAAAAAAGCTAAGCAAACAAAAAAAACCCCTCTTTTTTAAATGTGTATTTCGTGTATATGACTGTGTAACTGACTTTAACTTTGATGCTGATTTTAGGATTTTAGATCTAAAACATTCTTGTCTTTTGTGTTTGTCAGTTCCTGACATTGTGGAGACTATTCTACCATTACTCAGCAGCGACCGCAACAGACGCCAGGTTGTCATCCAAATGGTATCTATGGGTTTGGTAGACAGTGTAAAGGACCTGAAAAAAGACAGGTATTTGGGGCTTCGCCTGACAATTAAATATGCACAAATAACTACATACTCATGCATTAGGACAGAAAAGATAAGTAAGGTGCATTATACTTGTCACATGTACTTTACACCACAGAAAAAATCTTTCTTCGCAAATCCAAGCGTTGATGCAAAATCAAACATGATACATTGCACCTGGAGCACTGTTAAGTGCCTTTCTCAGGGGGCCCAAGAGTGGCAGCTTGGCGATAGCGGGGCTTGAACCCCTGACCATACAATCCAATCGACTATCCGAGAGCAATTAGTAATTTTCCGACTTTTAAATGATAGTTTACTTTCAGTATGTTATGGTGTAGAGAGACGTTTTAAATTTGAATACATCAAATTTCTGTTTTCTTTGTTCATTTATTCGTTTATTAATATGTTGTTGTTGTTGTTGTTGTTTTTTTTTAAAGAAAGGGTACCCATATTGTAATCTGGACTGAGGAGCAGGAACAGGAACTGCAGATGCTCTTTGAGGAATATAAAGACTCAGATGGCAAGTTATGAACTCTTATTATTTTCCCTACGCTGAATCGTGTAACAATAGATTTTATTTATTTATTTTCCAGGAGACCCCTATTTTAATATAAAAAATGTATAACCACCCCACAAATTCAAACACACTAGCAAACACATTCAATGTAATGACAGTCAGTTGTATGCATTTTTACTAAATGCAAAAACAGTTTGCGAACAATCAGCTGCAACTTTCAGCTATTCATAATAGTTTTTTCCCCCAACAACAGGTTTTCTTAAACCAGATTAACAAATAACAGCAGCATTAACATTTTAATCTCGATCTAAATACAAACTCGATTCCAAAAAAGTTGGGACACTGTACAAATTGTGAATTAAAACAAAAGGCAATGATGTAGAGGTTTCAAATTTTAATATTTGCATCCAGCGTAAAACATGTGCCAAATCAAAAACGTGTGGAGGATCCGCTGTGGCGACCCCTAACAGGAGAAGCCGAAAGAAAAGTAGTATTCAGAATACAACATAGATGACATAGCAAATGCTTAAAATGAGAAAATGTATAATTTTAAGGGAAAAATCAGTTAATTTTAAATTTCATGGCATCAACACATCTCAAAAAAGTTGGGACAAGGACATGTTTACCACTGTGTGACATCCCCTCTTCTTTTTATAACAGTCTGCAAACGTCTGGGGACTGAGGACACAAGTTGCTCAAGTTTAGGAATAGGAATGTTGTCCTATTCTTGTCTTATACAGGCTTCAAAGTTGCTCAACTGTCTTAGCTCTTCTTTGTTGCATCTTCCTCTTTATGATGCATAGTCTTCCCTGAAAGAGACGACGTCTGGATAGGAGCATATGTTGTAGAACTTCTATATACTTTTCAGCATTGATGGTGCCTTTCCAGATGTGTAAGCTGCCCATGCCACACGCACTCATGCAACGCCATACCATCAGAGATGCAGGCTTCTGAACTGAGCGCTAATAACAACTTGGGTTGTTCTTATCCTCTTTAGTCCAGATGACATGGCATCCCAGTTTTCCAAAACGAACTTCAAATTTTGATTCCTCTGACCACAGAACAGTTTTCCACTTTGCCACAGTCCATTTTAAATTAGCTTTGGCCCAGAGAAAACGCCTGTGCTTCTGGATCATGTTTTAGATATGGCTTCTTTTTTGACCTATAGAGTTTTAGCCAGCAATGGTGAATGGCACGGTGGATTGTGTTCACCGACAATGTTTTCTGGAAGTATTCCTGAGCCCATGTTGTGGTTTCCATTACAGTAGCATTCCTGTATGTGATGCAGTGCCGTCTAAGGGTCCGAAGATCACGGGCAACCAGTATGGTTTTCTGGCCTTCACCCTTACGCACAGAGGTTGTTCCAGATTATCTGAATCTTTGGATGATGATATGCACTGTAGATGATGATAACTTCAAACTCTTTGCAGTTTTTCTGAGAAACTCCTTTTTGAAATTGCTTCACTATTTTTCACTGCAGCATTGGGGGAATTGGTGATCCTCTGCCCATCTTGACTTCTGAGAGACACTGCCACACTAAGATTTGACCTAATAAGTTGCAAGTTGGTCCTTCAGCTGTTCCTTATGTGTACATTTAACTTTTCTGGCCTCTTATTGCTACCTGTCCCAACTTTTTTGTAATATGTAGCTCTCCTGAAATCCAAAATGATCCAATATTTGGCATGACATTTCAAAATGTCTCACTTTCAACATTTAATGTTTTCTTTATCATATTGTGAATTAAATAGAATTTTATGAGATTTGTAAACTATTGTGTTTTTTTTTTTTTTTTTTTCACAATTTATTTATTCACAACAAACAGTGTCCCAACTTTTTTGGAATCGCGTTTGTCTCAAACAATTTTACTATTTTACAATTTTTTTTAATTTCCATTTTACTCATTACCTTAAAAACAGTTTACAAGCACAGACTTTTCTTTTCAGGCTCTGCTGTTTAACTAGTAAACAAACGGGGGGAAAATTAAGATCTATTAACATAATTTAATCAGAGAATGAATATTATTGTATATTTTGTTTTGTATTCTTAAAACTAAGTTCTAAATCAGTTAAAACAATAACTAACTTTTTCTACAAATATTTATCATGCTGTATAATTATTTGTTAAATTAAATTTAATAATTTATTATTACACATAATAAGTATTATTATAAATACATACATACATGCATACAGTGGTGTGAAAAAGTGTTTGTTTATTATTATTAAGGGAAAACAAAATCCAAAACGAAATGGCCCTGTGTTATCTTTTACTAATATGTAAAATAGTTTGATGATCTGAAACATTAAAGTGTGACAAACATGCAAAGTAGTAAGAAATCAGGAAGGGTGCAAACACTTTTTCACACGACTGTATCAGGAGAGCACTTGGTGACCCCTCGATCAAATTTTTAGCGACCCCCGGGTTGGTAACCAGTGTGTTAGACTAAAGCATTCTTTAATTAAAGGAATTTTAAAAGCAGTTATATGTTCAACCTGCAGTGTCTCTTGTTAACCTGTTTGAGATTCCTTTCCAACTTAATTTGTGATTTGTCTTAAGATTTACACTGTATTAGCATAATTCTAAAATAAGAGACACTAACTTTCTAGCCACTAGTTTTGTAGTTGCAAGGTGCTTATTTAATTTTGCCAAAAATGTTGATAGCTTACTAGTACCTTTTTCTAAATTGCCCTATGTTTTCTGTAGATGTGCTGGGAAATATTCTGCAGCGTCTGACAGCTAAACGCTCTAAGGCACGAGTTTCGGATAAAATTATCAGCATGGGCCTGGTTTCTGAGCGCAAGGAACTTTATAAGAAACGGCGACGCAGTACTGCTGCGAAACGCGGGGAAATGGTATATTAAGATTTATTTATGTTTCCTTTCATAATGGAATATTAATCTGTGTTTCTTTGATGTTTGTTAATCTTTTTAACAAGTTTAACATGTTCTTATCATTATAACAGACCGAGGAAGACTTGTTTGCTGAACAGAGTGAAGAACCCAGAGATGTGATTAACAGAGATGAGGAGGAAGATGATGAAATGGATGAGGAAGATGATGATGATAGAAAACGAGAAGAGACTAGACAAGTCAGAGAAAAGAAAGTCAGCAGGCGAGAGAGTGTTGTGGATAAAAACCACAGTGTGGGAACGATGGCTCTGTGCTTACAGGGAGAAGGTGAATAGCACTAATAAGCAGAGAGAACTGTTTGTAATTGGTTAATTTAGTTAACATGACAGATTATTATTCTGGTGTTTTTCACTGTAAACAGGCATGTCGGGGCCAGTCTTGTGGCTTCAGAACTGTCTGAACAGAGCAGCAGATGATCGAGAAGAAGATGGTAATTATACATTAAGATTTGAAAATTAAAAATACTCGGTAAAAAAAAAAAAATTGTTTTGTAAAATGCACAAAAACACAAAAACCTGACAAAAGATGCTGAAAATTATATAACCCAAATGTATTATTAAAAAAATTAACGGATGAAGTAAATAAATCGTCAAGCAAAGGTTTTTTTTATTGTACATAAAATTTTATTTTTTTTTCTTCTTTAAAAACACCTCAATTTGGATATGTGGTATTTTGCTTGTACTTTTGGTAGAACATTTTATTCCATTCATGAAGTGTCTGATAATTTATGTAATCTTTATTTAATTTTATTTTTATTGACTTTGTGACTTGTTGAATTCCTCAGGTGTTTCTCACCCCGTGGCACTTGTTCCTCTGACTGAGGAGAACGAAGACGCCATGGAGAACAAAAAGTTTCAAAGGCTTCTTCGCAAAATTGGCATCCGTGCACCAGCAGACGAACAGGTTAACCAGGGGTTTAAATTGGAAATTTGACTGTTAGTTCCAGGCACAAAACAATATCTTTATTTTATGTCTTATTAAAAGTATTGTAATGGCAAAGCCAATTCTTTAGTTTTTGTTGCACCTTTTTTAAGCTCAGTAGATTATGCATTAGAGTAATTACTATATTAGAATGCATCTGACTTTCTAGCCTTCAAATCCAATATATACAACTAGATGTGATAAAGAACTTTTCAAGAATTAAATATTAGATCACATGACAGGTGTTTCTTGTTTCCCATCTGATTTCATTGTTTAAACAATCTCTAGTGTATGTGTCATTAAAGCTTTTGGATGTTTAGTGTTTCTGGTAAAACATTTACTTTTTGTTAATCTCTCTCTGACTCAACTCCCCTCAGTTTTGTGACTTTCTGTATTTAAGTTTATTTTTCATTTATAGTCGAAAACGATTCTTTTCCTCATCTAAATATTGTTAGTATTAGTGTCCTGTAGAATAATAATGTCATTTAATGTCCAGGAGTCTTTCTGGAGAATCCCTGCAACTATGAGCATCTATCAGCTACGGACCTTTGCAGCATCTCTTGTCCAGGCAGAGGAAAACAAGGTAAAAGATCAAGAAGAAACTGAAGCAGGGGTGAGTATGAACGCCGAACCGGATCAGAACGATGATGAAGGCCATGACTCGCAGGAGCTCAGATCTCATGCACTCCGAGCCCTGCTGCTTTCTCGCCAGAGGAAGCGTTCCTCTGAAGACACAAAAAGTAAGTCATGATTGTAGGCTATTTAAAAACAATGTTAATTCCTTAAAACAGAATCACTTTTAATAAACAAGCTGTATTTTTTTATTATTTTTTCCCCCAGAAGATTCTGTTGATGTGGAAGCCACTTCTAAAAGTGAAGCACAGTGGTAGGTGTATTGTGTACCTTTTTTAAATATATCACCAAATTATTATTTTTGCACAGCTTTAATAAAGGGCTCTACAAAAATCATATTTTTACTTGTATTATGTATAATAAGCAATGTACACTCGCTATCCACATTAGGAACCTCTGTACATTTATGACCTTATCTAAACAGTCAATCCTTGAGAAGCAGCTCGAAGTAGAAAATGTCATGTTTGAGTGCAGATCTCACACACCACAATCTTGAGTTTGTACATTTTAGAGACCAGCTTTGTGCATATAATGCACTCAGTTTCTACTGTCAAATTCAGCACTTAGGACAATACCTATTTTGTACATACCAGGACAAATCTGATTTGCGTGTCTGCATTGCAAATTGACTTGTACTTCCAAATCTGATTTGCTGTGCACTACAATCTCAAGACACATCCATGAATATCTTCATTGTATCAACCCAGACATCTGTACAATGAGTACTGCGGAGATGTCTGATGTTATCTGGTTTCCTAGCTACATGCAGATTCTGCCATGAAATGTGTTATTATGGCTCTGAAAATTCATCAGACAAGAGTGATTTCTAGAAAACACGATTTTTCACCGTTTCACATTTTTTTCATGTTCCAAGTTTTTTTTTGTTTTGTTTTTTTTTATGGTATTTTTTTACTTTTTTTCTTTTTTTTTTTAATATTTATTTTTTTTGAAGAAAAATTTAATTTCATGTAATTGCAAAACATTTGAACTGAAATCAGGTGTGTGTGAGTGTGTGTGAGTGTGTGTGAGTGTGTGTGAGTGTGTGTGAGTGTGTGTGAGTGTGTGTGAGTGTGTGTGTACAAATAGTTACAGTTGTAGGGTTTTCAAACACATTTACCAGGCCATTGGCTCTGTTAGCAGAGGCCAGTTACTTTATCTTATTGTTACCTTATTATTCTCCAAAGATTTAGCCGTCTTATACAGTATCTCACAAAAGTGAGTCCTCCAGAGTTTAGCAGGTGGTGCATCAGTAATAATGGTCTGTGGGAAACATAATGCTCTGTGTGTAGTTTAATTAAATAAACGAAGCAAATAATTTGCTTTGATGAATTTTTGTATTCAAAATTACTTGAGGAATTGCTTCAATGCTGATTCAATCTGATGACCTGAAAGGAACTATAAAGCTTGAGACGTATGCATACTTAATGTCTGGATAACAAGAGGTTTCTGTGTTTTAGCGTTGCTGCTGTTGAATCTAAACCATCGGGAAAGAGGAGTCGTGTGTTGGACAGTGATGAAGATGAAGATAAGGATGAGAGAGGTACTGTAAAATATAACAGTTTAGCCCTTTTCTTGTTTTATTAGCCATCAGATCATGGTGTACATTCTTACTTTTGCACTTGCATTATTTTCATTAATTTAACCGTCTATTTATCTAAATAAATGTATCTATTTATTTAAACCGTCTGGTTTATCGCGAAATGGCTTTTGGCAAATAACTAATTTGTTTGGCTGATGTTCCCGGTCTCTCGCGGATAGCACCATAGACCAAAAAACTTATAGGGAATTGTTTTTTTTGGAGTTTTGTGTTAAAATAATGAAATTTATATACATTATATTTAATAACAATACAATGATTCATAAATAAAATCAAGTCAAATGTTACAGTACAGTAATGTATACATTTTATGCTTGATGGTTTTGAAACGTAACAAACGGGGGATTACTGTATATAAATTGCCTTCAGGTGTGCGTGTGTGTAAGATTTTTATGCATCAGGGCATAAATCACCTGATGCTTATCAGGTCTTAAAATTAGTTTAATACAACCTCACATAAATAACAACATGAAATACTCTCAGTATTTATTTGTGCAAAAACAAAAAAAGCCATTCTCCATTAATCATCAGCAAGTGTGAACACCTCCAAAGCTGAAGTTTTAGCAGTTTGTGTGTTTGGAGCATTCAGGCGTGTGGTAATACGGCACCGAGGAGGACAGACCTCAGCGATGACCTTTAAGAAGAAGTCAAATAAGTGAGGCGTAAATAATGCTGTAATGCCATGTGGCGTTCATGCATATCATCACAGAGCACAAGTTTTTTTTTCCCCCCTTTGTGCGCTAGGTGCACTCATCGACCTGGTTCTGTGATTTTGCATGGTTTATTGCTTCGTAGCGAAACTGTTTTTGCTCCTGCACAACAATAGCACTTACAGATTTAAAGTTACTCAGCGCTTCAGTACCTCCCCATCTAATGCCAGTGTTGGTGTACAGCGTGTGCGTGCCTGTGCCTGTGCTTGATTTTATGCATCAATGGGTGTGACTGAAACACCTGAACTCAGTAATTACAAGGAAACAGTTTTAAAACCATTCTGTTTCAAAGACAAAAAAAAAACCCCGCTGTTTTCATCCTGTATTGGGAAAATCGTCTGTCTTACAGCTGCTTTTTTTTTTGTTTTGTTTTTGTTTCGCAGGCGAGGCCCCTCATTCTAAAACGATCGTTGAAACCGAGGATGGCGATCAGTCAGACGAGGAAACTCGCTCTGCTCCCGCTAAGCGAAGGCGCCACAGAGTCCTGAGTGACGACGAGGAAGATGACTAGAAGCTGTGAATTTGGACCAGCCACTTCCACAACACACATCCATGCACACTATCCACAACCACCTCAAAAACTTACTGCAATCTGTTATTTTATATCACAGTCCACTTTCAAACAAATTGACAATCTAAAACTGTAAGAGCAGTTGGGTTTTTTAGAGCAGCAGTAAAGTGCAGTTTGTAGGGGTAATGCTGCAGATGTAAATCAGGTTTAGATATTGCTCTTTATTTCAAAGTCTTAGTTCATATTTTATTTTGCTTAGATTACCTGCAAGCTGTTTTCAGGTGCAGTTTTTGTACATTTATTCTAAAATTGTTTCTAGAACTATAACAAATAAGAACTAATTTTACACGGTGTCTTAATTTTAGACTTTTGAAATGTTTGTGGCCCAGACATAAGCTCCAGCTGCTGGCCTCAACAGAATCTCTCAACTCTGTCCAGGACATATTCAACACTCATAGAAGGCCAAATGGGACAAGTAAAAGTGTTAAAATAGTGCTTTTTGGATGAAAGAAAATGTATTAAACCTTGTCTTTACATTATTCTATGACTTGGTTGCATGGTCTTTGTTTTGCCTCAAAAGTTCAACTTGCAGCAACCGATTTTTCAGATAGATCTTTGTCATTGCAAAGTACAAGTACACAGCAATTTAACCAGTTTAGCATCTCCCAGAAGTACAAATAGTAACAATTGTGCAGATAAATATGTAGTATATGTACATCGTTTTATTTATATATAAAAATAAATATAGTACAGTTGAACCTTGACACTTGCAACCTTGAGATTTCATGACTTTTCATTTGGAACCGGACCAAGAGTAAGTCGGAGAAACATTTCAAAGAGTTTGTACTAATAAATTACATAATGTTTGAAAACTAATTTATTAAATTCTATTAATAATTTAAAGTGGTAAATAAAACATTGATTTACATTTTTGTTGAATTTACAGTACATGTACAATTCCACTTGAAAAAGGAACCATGAAAAGGAGAGAGTCAAAACCTTGCTATTTTTTGTTACTTATGAGGGGTCATAGAACGTAACCCCAAGTATCGAGGTAGCACTATGTGTGTATATGTATGTGTATGTGTGTGTATATGTTTAGAGTAAAACAAATCTAAAGGCTATAGCGCCCTGATAGCTATACAGGGAGTAAAACCTTGCTATTTTTTGTTACTTATGAGGGGTCATAGAACGTAACCCCCACAAGTATCGAGGTAGCACTATGTGTGTATATGTATGTGTATGTGTGTGTATATGTTTAGAGTAAAACAAATCTAAAGGCTATAGCGCCCAGATAGCTATATATTTAGCTATAAAAAAATAAATAAATGGCTCTAGTGTTGCCAGTTTTCTCTTTATAGTACACGTTTTCAAGTTGTGTGTGAAGAGATTATGCTGCAATTTTTTAAATTTTAATAAACCAGTGCATGTATGAATTGTCCAATAGTGTATTTAATTGAATATGAATTCTACAGAAATCTACAATATATAGAAACTCTAAACTGCAAGATATGAAATTATTTGTCCTATCATGTTGACTGTGTGGTTATTTCGTTGTTGTTGTTTTTTCTGATTTTATTTTTAATTATTGTTACCCTTTCCTGTAGTGGTCAGCCAGCAAAGATCACTCTAAGAGCTAGACATGTAATCTGCATGTTCATGAGGATCTGAGGGTCACTGCTAAGCAATTAAACAAATCTCTTGTACTTGTTAATGTTCATTAGTCCTTCATCAGCAAAATGTTGGACATTAGTTTGCCTGACAGGGTTGCAAGAAAAGTTATTGCTTTCCGAAAAGGAAAACAGACAAGCCAGAAGATTATTGGACAAATATTCTGTGGGTTGATGAGACTCGAATTAAGAGATCTTTTTAAATGAGAAGTGCTACCTTTCATAGAAATCAGAGTGCAGCAAAAATGTAATGTAGTGAAAGATGGTGGTGATAGTGTTATGATTTGGACTTGTTTTGCTGTAACTGATCAGTATAGTTTGCTATCATTAATGAATTCTAAGTTGGAAGGCAAATTCTAAAGTAAAATATTAGGACATACTGTATGTCTGGAGCAATTTTCAAAAAAAAAGTGGTTCATGCCTAAATATAATGCTAAAAAAATAATAATATTAATTAAAGAAACGTTTACTCAAAACATTCCTGTGCAGTTATGTTAAAGCAAAGGGTAACATACATTTACCACACACAGCCATAAGTCTAATACTTATTTTGGTTCTTAATTGGGGTCTTTTAGTCTATGTTTAGGACTCCTTTGAAGATCTGATGAAGTTTTAGATTGTACTTTCTTTTTCCAGAGATAAATTCTAAATGTTTTACACACTTGCAAGCAACACTAAGGGGTTACTGTTTGTTATATTTAAACGTATTATATAAGTTAATTGTTAAGTTATTTTAATTGAAATTAATATATCACACCGTAATACATTTGAAATCAAATCTATTATTTCATTACATTGTTATGATACTAAAAAAAAATGTCCCAATGAATGTTCTCAAGTTTACACTGCAGCACAGCATCAAATAGATGCTGGAAAAAAAAAAAAAAAAAAAAAAAGGGGGGGGGGGGGGGGGGGGGGGGTCAGCTCTTTTTCTAATCTACCGCTAGGTTTCTGGCTCTGCAGCTGTGAAGGGGCCGACTCTCATTTTACACATCTGGATCTAGTTTAACACTTCTTACTAAGACGCATCCGGTCAGATTTTCATCCCACAATTGCACCGTGGCGCATCCGCAAGTGGGTGTGTAAAGCACCAGAGAGGGAGGGCCCTCTGAAAGCATAATGTCTGTCTCGCGCTGTGAGGGATTCCCAAGTGCTGGGAATACTTTCACTGCGGTGTTTAGGCTGTTGCTATGTGTACAGGAAAAAACTGGGGACGCCGGTTTTTTTTGGTTCCCCACATACCACAATTATGACTCATGTAGAGCTGAGTAGCTCGATTCTTGTACATTCTGCTTATTTTGTACTACTTTTGCATAGAACTTACACCCAGTGTCTAATATTTGTTGTTAGGATACTGGAGCTTGAAACTGGTTTGATCACAAACACATACTCGGATGATTTTGTTCAACAGAGTAGCATGTTCTGGGGAAATTCAGTATTTCATTTGTAATGTTTGATGAATTAAACTCACACTCTGACAAGGTACATCCAGTGCCCCTCATGGGGAACGAGCAAAACCAGTACTACAAAAGTAATACATGCAATAAAAATAAAAAAAAAAGGCTAATAACTAATATTATACTTTACTGTACAGTCAAATGGTGTGTGTTTTATTTTTCTTGTCTGAACTCTGTTTTGTTGTTTTTCTTGCTGTCTTGTCGAAGGTTTTTTTGTTTGTTTTTTGTTTCTGTGGTCTGTGTTTGGTCAATGTTCATGTTAAATGCAAAATCAAGACCCCCATATACTTAAAAACAAACAAACAAACAAACACAAGAATGGATGAAATAAACCAGCTTGGTTTTTTCTTAAAACTAAAAGATATAAAAATATGTAGTGTGTATGGATTACATCATTCTGACACGTTTACCTTTGGGACATTGGGGAAAGGCAGGGTTTGAGAAATGTGATAGGATTGAGGAGGGAAAATCATTTCTTTTTGAGTTTAGTCGTTGTTGCCTGATGGAGCAAATTTCCACCAAATCGAGCTGTATTTTATTTGCATTGTCTTGGGGGGTTTCCAAAAACCTTCTGCCCAATGTATGATTATAGTACAGCCATATTGTAATATGTTTTGAGGACTTTTGTTTGGTACTTCATTTATATAAATTTTTTTTGAATGTTTATACTTGGATTGCAAATTACTAATTTATCTGTAATCCTACTAAATATCTATACTAAATATTAAAATGTAATAAATTATAAATTAACAACGATCAAAAATTCTTTACTCTGCCTTTCATTGTGGATTTAACAGCAGTAGATCTGGCCTTGTTACTGTCACACTATCTTTCTATACTATATTCGGAGCTTCTCCTAAGAACACTTGGCATAAAGCAGGAATGCATGCCTGTCTATTGCAGTGCAACATGTACATAAACATTGCTAATCTACCTACTAGCATGTTTTTGGGAAGTGGACGTAAACCAGAGATTCTGGAGGAACTCCACAGGTACAGGGGGAGAACATGCAAGCAACTCTATTCAAACATTACCTTAGAATCAAACCAGGGACCCTAGAACTGTTAGGTGGTGATGTTATCATGAAATGTCCTACTTGTACATTTAGGAAAGCAGCTAACACCTTTTTAATCTCCTCCACATCAAGACTTGCACAGGAAGCCTCTGAGACTGCTCTTCTGATTCCTGAACACATATTACATTTAAATGTATGACATTTGGCAGACGGCCTTATCCAGAATTAACATTTATTTCATTTATACAACTGAGCATCTATGGGGTTAAGGGCCTTGCTCAGGGGCCCAGGAGTGGCAGGTTGGTGTGGCTGGAATTTGAACTCATGACCTTCAGAGCTACAGTTCACTGCCTTCAATGGAAAACATTTACAATGCATTAGTTACCATGAAGGTGGTAGACAAATGATAAAGGTTTATTGAGAGGGTTGGAAGACAGGTTGCCTGTAACAGCAACCCCATTTACAAGCTGTAATACAGATAAGTCTAAGGTGTACAAAAGGTCGGAAATGTGTATGAGATGAGAATTAGAAGGAAACATTAACTATAGTGAACAAATGATAAACGCAACACTTTTGTTTTTGCCCTCTATTGTTCATGGACATTCCTGCAGTCAGCATGCTAATTGTACGCTCCCTCAAAGCTTGTGACATCGGTGGCGTCAAGCTGTGTGATAAAACTGCACATTTTAGAGCAATAATCATGCTGTCTAATCAGCATCTTGATATGCCACACCTGTGAGGTGGATGGATTCTCTCAGCAAAAGAAAAGTGCTCACTAACACAGATTTAGACATTTGCAAACAATATTTGAGAGTAAATATCGTTTACAAATAATATGCCTTTTAATGTACATAGAAAAAAGTCTTAGATCTTTGAGTTCAGCTCATGAAAAATAGGGGCAAAAACAAAAGTGTTGCATTTATTATTTTGTTCAGTGTATGTGAAAAGTAAAGGCCTCATTCTGAAATCTCAAAAGGGAATTCAAGAAGTATATATGATGTGATGGTCAGGTGTCTGCAAACTTTTTTTCCACACAGTCTTCTAATATTTTTGAGAAGCTTTTTATAATCACTGTAACACCATTTATCCGCTATTACCAAAACATCAAGCAGCACTAATTAAGACGTAGTAAACTAAGAGTTGCATTTCAACATTATGACCACCAGATGTTACCAGCATACACTCTGTAGAAAAGCTTTGAGTAATAAACCTTTTTTTCATTTGCTCATGTGGCTGAGACATTTATCCAAAACTAGCTACTAAATCACGATACAGCTGAGCAGATCAGGGTTTTTTTGTATGAACCAGGGAGGTTGTAATGGGATTTTAATTTACAGCCTTCCAATCCTAAGACTACTGTTTTAATCATTGAACCACCATGTTTAGTTTTAAAGAGAATGTTGAAAGGAAGAAAAGCTTCATTAATTTTGAAAACTTCATGTTTCTTTTGTCTAGCTTAAAGCCTTCCTGAATCCTTAGTCACATGATGAATCGCCTGACTGTCATACTATATCTCTCTGCCTTTGCCTGTTTCTCTGCTATTTACATAGATTTGTTTATTAAAATAAAGAGTTCATGCCCTTTACGAAACCTTTACCTGGCTAACCTAAACCAATGGCTTATTTGTGTCTATTTCAAATTGCCACAACCCAAAACAGATGGTTCTTATTCATAGAAAATACAATAACCATACAATATAACTGACAGTAACATGCATTAGCTTTACTCAGTCAACTGTGTGTTATTGGAAAATTACAAACGTAACACATTAAATATGTTTATATTAAAGATGTGATGTGCTTAGTGAATGTTTTGCATCATTAATAATAATTATTTTGTAATGATTTTAATATTGTTTTCATGGATTATGTGTGCAGTTGCTGGACTACTCTACTGACTGAACTCATACGCTTCATGTTGCTGTAGTAACACTAACATTCAAACTCACTCTCTGTAGGTGCATAACTCTGGGTTGGATGCATATAAACAGTTTATTCTGACTGTGCAATCAGATCATCTTTGCAAGTAAGCATAGCCAGTGTTTGTGCATTTCACATCAGATTGAACCGTACTGTTTCTGTGATGTAGTGACTGCCAGTTTGGTTCCTGTTAAACATCACACAGATACAATCAGAAAACTTTTACCATATACACCTTTCTAAGGATAATGATGAATAGACAGACAGACGGACGGACGGACAGACAGACAGACAGACAGACAGACAGACAGACAGACAGACAGACAGACAGACTGATTGATTGATTAATTGATTGATTGATTCCAAAGAGAAATTGGAATGTTACACAAAGTGTCCGATATGATAAAAAAAAATCCTTACTCTTTGTGACATTCTGACCAATTTTTTGCGCTTTCAAGTTTACAGAGGGTAACATTTATCCATCTTGTATTAACCTAGCAATCCCCCACCCTTTTTGCATAACCGACCAGTTCTGCGCAAGATAATTTTTCAATAGACCAGGTCTGTCCGTGTTCCACGCAGGGCCTTTATATTGTCACAAGCATCAACGTGCATATTGTTCATATTCTACATAGGATTAGATTTAGTTACATGTACAATGAAAATAAGACTCACTATAATGCAGAATCAGTGCAAACTTTTTTTTAGTATAACAACGTGCAGAACATGTCAATATATTATGGAAATAAAATGAATTAAAAAGTTTTAGTAATATTGTGTCCTGTATCAAATGATCCACAGCCTGTGGTTGGGGCCCCCTGTATTACCCAATGTGTTTTGAGAGGCAAAAAATGTGACGTCATGTGGTGATTTCTAACGACATTTAACCGTTCTAACTACTTTTCCCCTGAACAGGGTTAGCTACAGTGCCCAGTAGTAACCCAGCAATTATTTTATAAATGTTAAATTCAATGTAACTATACATTATCTATTCCCATCTTTCATGGCTGCACTATTTCTTATATGATAGTCCCATCCAGTTTGGGGTCAAATTTCAAAGCCTTCTAAACCAAGGAGTTGATTGAGACAATCTGGCAACCCTGTTCGGATTAGCTTAGCTGAAGCTCTGCATCGTTTCAAACCGAAGTGGAGACGCTGAGTGGAGCTCTGTCAAACTTTTTCTCACTGAAGAAACTAAAAGCAACTATGTTGATTTTTCATTAGTAGTTCGGTGTTGTCTTCTGTACTTTTAATTGTATTTGAAGACTCTGAACACTGTAGGTCGGGCTGAGGATCAGCTTTTCGGCGTTTTTCTCCTCTGGTTTATCGATTACAGGAGCTCCACGTCGGTAAGTTCACATCTCAGCCGTTTGAGTCTCTGAAATTCAGGCTGGATATTATATTGCTTATAATTTATCATCTTGAAAATGATTATTTTAACTTGTTTTAAAGCTTGAGAAACACTTGCTTCGAAAAGTTTGTGTTCACATATTTTACTTGCAAAAAATACAAAAAAGTAAGAGAAACAAAACGTGTGTTTAATTATGACCTGGCGTCCAGACGGTGTGGTTATACAGCAGATATTAGGGCAGGAGTTTGGTGTTCAATGCATTAATCATGTTTGCTCCTATTTATGTATATATATATAATACATGTATTAGTTTTTTTGGGTATTTAAACTAGTTGTTTTTATAGGAATACATACACACACTTTTGATGAACATCTTTCTCAAACCTGCAGCTCATGACTTCCCACAACGTATATCCGCCTGCAGGATTTCTTCTATCCTGTATAAACTGTATATATTTTTGTGTGTGTGGATGTATGTATATATATTATACAGTAATCCTACATTTTAAATCGTATGTAAATAATTGGGGTGAAAGTAAAAAAGCATGTGCATCAAGTCTTCACTCATGGGATTGTAATGTAATCTCAATATGTGATTTATAGTCATGCATCTTCATCCAAGCGTGTGTCAGGATATACTGTTGTGTTGGTCCAGAGATAATTCGGGGTCTTGTGGTAAAGTCACATTGCTTCTCCAATTACGCCCTCCGTCAGACACAGACACACAGAAACACATACACACAGATGCAACTACCACCAGTTGGTTTGGAGCAGATGGTCCTAACTGGAGGACTGGAGTAGAAACTCAGACAGTCCGTCCCTGGCCGGAGAACAGGGGAGAGGCCAATGAGGACTTGTAGACAAAACCAGATGTTGCTGTCATCCTCTTATACCTTTTTATTTAAGTCTTTGTTTCGCAATAATCCCTTACACTTTGATATAAAAAAGTGTTTTTCTGTTTGTACAAATCGAATCTGCGCACATTTTCCGCTTCTCAAATGTACTGAACAGCCCATGAATTTCCTGTCCAAAACTATTGTTTTGTGACGTGTGTGTGTGGTGTAGCTGCTGAGATCACACACTCATTTCATATCGTGTTTGATCCACTAAATAACATATTATTTGCCTTATCGAATTAACATTGAAGTTTCAGGAGTATATATTATATATTTAAGGCAGGTTAAGGGGTTTCAGGAGTAAAATGCCAGCAAATTCAGGTTTGAATCACAGCAGCGTTATTTTAGTCATACAATGATATGATACAATGCTTTTGGTATAGAAGAGCATTTATTTGTCACACATGCATTACAGCACATTGAAATTCTTTTCTTTCTTCTTGTCTGGAAGCCGGGGTCAGTGCCCCTGGACCACAGAAGGTTAAGGGCCTTGCTCAAGGGCAGCTTGGGGATACTGGGGCTTGAACCCACAACCTTTTAATCAGCAACCCAACAACTTTACCACTGAGCTACCACTGCAACTTCAATTTTTTTTTTTTGGGTTCAGTTTTGAACATACATAGTGTGACTTTTTCAATAGTGGCCAATTCAGTGCCATTGTGAAAACAGAGTGCAGATGCTGGAAAAAAATGCTGCCATTATTATCCGAGTGTGACTGCTGCTGCGACATTCACTTAAAAGCCAAGGAAGAGACAGGAAGAGGATTAGACCAAATTCATAAGACAGCTATAGTTACACTAGTGACTATGGCAAAACACAATAACAGCCTAAAAAAAACGTTCTTACTGCCTTAGGCATACTTATGAAATGTGGTTCTGTTTGTGATCTTATTTATTTTTTATTTGTATATATATAAAACAAGCCCAGATAATGGCGATCGATCTCAGAATGTGCTCCCTTTATCGCAGATCTCTTGTTGGAGGATTTTCACTGTTTATCCTGACATGGAGAACAATTTCAGTAACTGAACTCTGCCACTATTGTATTGGGTGTATCTGTTTTTGCAAGTAAGCACAGAACACTGCTCAGTGTTAAATTAGCTTAAAGCAAAATTGGGATACCAAACCTGTTTTGAATGAATGGCTGCATTTACGGTGAATCAAAGTTTTTGGATCTGGATTTATTTCGTTTTGTTGGTCGGAAAAAAAAAAAAAAATTTAAAACTGAACTGACATTTTAAATTAATACCCATGACCTATTATGAATTCCATGTAGGCCAGTATTTTAAGTGTAACCGATCTTTTACTGCATTTCCGTCAGGATTAACTTTATCTTACCTCGTCATTTTAAGATTTAAAGTTCACACAGATCCAAGCAGATACTACTAAATATAAAGTTCAGTTATAAGAGGCTACTGACTGACAACTAATTAGTCTGTTTCCCTTCTCACCCAGGAGCTGTAGCACGTTTTGCCTTTCTTAAATGTATGATTCTCAGAAATGTGGTTTTCTGCAAGTCAGTATCTACTTTGCATATATACGTGACCTCGTGCTTTTGTTGTGTAGGTCACGGTTTGAACTATTTGGATTGGCTCGGATATCTTTCCCACCGTAATTTAAAGTTTGCCTTTGAGATACACGTTTTATTTTATGGCGTTAATGTTATTAATGTTATTGCACACCACTGTTGTGACCAGAAATCACTAGCCTGTGCTGGCTTGCATTATAACTGATTTGGTTTTAGAGTACATGCAGTGTTGAATTTGAAATTTAATTTCATAAAAAATGTGGTATGTTTCTTTTACTACTCAGTGCAGCACAACATTCACAACTTTTTGTCCTGGTACTTCCGAATGTCTCTCTTTTAATCCTCTATTGTTAGCAAATTAAAGTTGATTATCAGTGATTTGTCTATCAGGTGTGAATGAGCACGGAGATCTATCAGAGTTTGAGCTTCAAAAGATGTTCATGGAAGGAACAAAGGAGATTTCAGACGATCTCACAAAAAGAGTTGTTGATTCTAATTAGGCTGGGAAAGGGTGCAAAGCCTTCTCCCCGATTGTTTGGATTGTCAATCCAAAATCAGACAGATTTTAAAATGTTGTGAAAAGACTTAGGAAACGGCTCATTTTTTAAAAACCCACCAACATCCCAAAGCTGAAGCTCTTCTGCATTGAGAAATGGATTATAAAATGGATTCTATGATAAGGTGTGGGACTGATAAGCAGGATTGTTTTGCCGAGTTGCCCAACTGAACCTGTAAACTTAGCCGTGTTCTCTTTGTCCATTTTCCAGGTTTAGGTCATTAAGCAGAAATCTAGAAAATTCTAGTGTTCAAAAACTTTCAAGAACTAGTTTCAAGGATATGTATTCTTGTGAATAGTATTTAGAACTCAATATACATGCCAAAATGGCCTTAATAGCTTATGCTCCTACTTATCCATTACTTAAATCCAGATGACTGAATCGTCAACCAGCTGATTTGATTAAGAGCATTGTGAATTGGGCATTGGCTACTAAATGGATTTGGGTGTCTAAAGTAGGTGTTGCCAAATGACCACCTGAGCGGCTGATGGTCTTCAGCACTTAGCATTTCTAGATTAGCATTTCTTAGCATTTAGCATTTCTAGATTTGTGTGTGTGTGTGTGTGTGTGTGTGTGTGTGTGTGTGTGTGTGTGTGTGTGTTAGTGCTTCTAAACCCAGCAGCTCTCACATCTCAAAAACAAACATGACTATCCACATTCTGGTTCTGTTTTAAATTCCAGTCATGTAACAATACATGTAGCATGTTTAAAATAGGTTGTCACCTAGACAGTTGTGTTCAGGTTCATGTCTAACTGGTAAACGATAATAAAAAAAATATTTTTTTTTCTCCAGAAGGACACATTATTAAATGAATAAATAACTATAGAAATATCTTGGGCTCATGGGAGCAGCATAGCCTCGATATGACCTCTGTGTAGCCTGTCTCATCCTGAATGAAATAAGGGTTGTGTTGTGTAGTGGGGAGGGGAGGGGAGGGGAGGGGAGGGGAGGTGTTTCCCCTGCTTTGCTCTTGCACTCTTATAATCATAGATTCTAGAGGTGTGAATGCTTTTGGAAAGGCAACCAAAACCGAACAAACAATAATCCACAATAAAAAAAAAAAAATGAAGTCAAACTTTAGTCAATCATCTGAACGGATTCAATTCGGCTGTATTTCATGTAAGGTATAATGGCTCATAAAGGAGTCTCTGAGGTTTTTATTGCAACCATGACATCCTCATTGTGGATGGCAGTCACATCAATGCATCTTTTCCATTGTGACTCCTTCCATTTCTTCCGTAACCGGTGTAACTCAAACACACGTTCATGCTTCAGCACGTCCGCTCATTCACAGGTGTGTTTCCGACTGTTGAGCTTGAAGTACAGTTGAATTCTGAATTCTGCTTGTGTGTCAAACATGTGAGTAAAGAACAAAACACCCTTTATTGTGTTTCCTCTCATTCGCAGTAAGAAGCTCTCCAGCCTCCTCACAAAAAGGCCGCTATTGTTCACTGCTTTAGCTGTGGGGAGAATCGGTGTGTCGGAGAGAGGGGGTCGTGTGCGGTCAGATTTGGTGCTCTTTACAGTGTAGGTCTCATTTGCATAATCTTTGTGCAGTACAGACAATTGGAGGGTTTTTGGAAACAAATGTTAAATATATTTGATTTGTATTCTTCTCCAAAGGCCATTTTTACGAATTATCCCTCATCCGGTACATGTAGAGATATTTAACATAGACTGTGTTGCTTCCCAAAATATAGTTTAGTTTCTCTTCTGCTTACTGAAAAGGTTTGTCTTCAGATCACAGTCCAAGTACTGGAGAGCTCTCTCTCTCTCTCTCTCTCTCTCTCTCTCTCTCTCACAAATGGTTTGATCAGCAGTCATGGCCAAAGCCATACTTTGCCTGTCTTTTCTTCTTTTTTCTGTCTGTCTGTCTTCCCCTCTTTCTTTCTCTGTTTGTGAACGAGTGACAGAAGAGGCGGTTGGAGTGTGGGCCAGCTCCTCAGTAGATTTTCTCTATTCAATCTGTGAGGAACAATAGTGGCGATTCAGCGTTTCCTCCAGTCTCTAATAAATACAACAGATAGCGCAACTCACGCGGACCCTCTGAAAAAAACATTTCCACTTCACGCCAAATCCAGGACACACCATTAATACACCAAGGTTCTTTGTGTCTCATTAGATGTGCGTGTATTCCCAATCCCCGGTTTTTCGTAGGCCAGAAAACTACTGCTAATGCAGCTAAAGTAATGTAATATGTTGTGCTAGTTTGCTAGATGACAGCAATATTACTAAATAAATATGAAAACAAATGAATATATTGTCATCTAAAGTTTTTAGCATAACTTATTGTGCTGTCCTCAATAGAAGGTCCACCCAACGTTCACCAGATGTTTAATGTCCTAGCGTCCATGATCTTCTAAAAAATAAATCTATAAAAAATAAATAAATAGTGCTTTCGATCAAATCTGCTTGTCCTTGGTGACCAAGCTACTAATCGCTGATACACTACTGTAAACCATTGTCATTTATCACCTTCCACATAATGTCGAGATCATATCCATTTCAGTGTTTTTCATTGGCTTCTGAAAATTACAAGCTAAATACTTACTGTTTTTCCTACAGACTTGGTTGTTGTTCTATAATTACCCCTTATCTCAGTTATGGTAGAAATAAATGTTTGACTACTGTTACTGGTCATACTTTGTAACTTAGGGTGCATATCAGAGACACCACTGCCACAAATACAGAAAAAATTACAGGAAGAAAAATTTGTTTTTTAAAATTGTGTAATCATTAATTGCGTAAAAAATAAAACATGTCACTGAAACCATGGATTTGACCCAAGGTGTAGAAAAAAAGGCAGCATCTATTCTCTACTCCAGTGCCTCTTTGGTCTCTGGTGCAAATGTAGCATAATTATATGACCATGTAATGCAAACCGTGCAATTCACTAGAAACTCACCATAGTGGATAGCAATAAAGTATTTTTCTCACCGCTACACTGTTCACTTTTTTTACATTTTTTTTTATACCATACCAATTTTCCAAGTATCTTTATTTTAGCGGAGTATTTTCATTTTGGGAAACACTACACTGTAATGTGTAACTGTGTATTTTTACTCCGCTACAATACAGAGAATGCATGCTGTTCTTTGCAACTTTGAAGTGAACCCATAAATTGCTTTAAATGAGAACCTGTCACAAGGCCACAGCTGTAACCCAATGGCTCCCACGAGAGTGTATGTGGAGTGTGTTCTCCCTGTGTGTCTGTGGAATCAGACAACACTCCTTAAAAAGGGATGAGGTGCAGGAGAATTGCACAAGTTATTTAAATGGAGTTCACATAGATCATTAGTTTTTCTTTAGTTACTTTAAGTACATTCAAGACAAAGGCCTTACAGATGTTCCCCTGATGATTTAATCCAGTCTGAACTTGGTGTTGGTTTATTGGGATTAGATATGCTTTTCCTTTAGTTTATGCTATAATTAAGAAAATAATGAGCATTATCCAGTCATATATAAAAGCACATCATAATCTTTGCATAAGCTTTATTTATATTTCAGTAAATTGTGCACAAGCTCCTAATTTAGTCACAAATTATTTTAGAACTTTTTCAGAAATTAGAACTTTCTGAATCAACTCAATTCATGTTTGTCAATAATTGTAAAATCTCAAAAAAATCTGTAAAAAAAAAAACTTTACAGAGATAAGGAGGATATAAAGTTGTTTAAAAAAATGTCTAACTTTAGTGCCTATAAGTTTGTTCCTTTAATTTTACACGTATCCCTCATAAGTAAGCCAGTGGCTATACTGTGGCAAGGAAAAACTCCCTGAGATGGCATGAGGAAGAAACCTTCAGAGGAAACAATCTCAAAAGGGAAATCGCAAAATAAAATAGTCTTAGGGGAAATAAAAAAAATGTATGTCAATCTTGTTGCATGCTCTTAGTTGATGCGCTTTTTCATTTTGTAAGATTCTTTTAGATCCTTTTTTTAATTAATATAAATTTATAGCAATATTGATTTTTTTCATTTTAATTGAATTTGTTTGGGTTTCTCCTGCGCACATGTCACCCCAAAGATTTCCAGTTGGATTTAGATGCTGTGTGTGTGTGTGTGTGTGTGTGTGTGTGTATGTGTATATATATATATATATATATATATATATAAATTTATTACAATATATCTTTTTTAGAAAAGGTGTGGGAAAAAGGGTGGTTTTTTTTTTTGGTTTTTACATCACCTCATCATCTTAAAAAAAAACGTGCTATTTTTGCAGGGGTGTGTATTCATTTAATTTATTTATCCATGGTAACTGGCTTCTTTTGTGGAAAAGCTGCTGTGGGAGTGCTTATCAAACGCAATGTGTTCATGAATCGTGGGTTGAAGTTTTCCCTTGCATGTTCCCCTCTTCCTGTTTAACTTCCTGTGTCTGAGGGGAAAGGTTAAGCAGAGCTGACCTGCTTCCTGCTTGGAGCATCCTGGGATCAGGAGAGGGGAGTCAGGGGTCACAATTGAAGCCACCTTCCTGATTAAAAGTAGCAGAGGGTTAACGGAAACGTTCATTAACTATATTACGTTTCCACATTTTCCTGCTTTGGTTTCCACACATGATGCAGCAGGATTGAGGTCCTGGGTTTGTGCAGTGCAGTGTTTAGGTAGCTGCTTATTCTTAGTAAATATTTAATGGAAGCTCAGTTAACATTTTATTTAATAATAACATGATGATGTATCTATAATGTATTTAAATCTGGCAACATTTTTAACATGGAGCTCTATGATCACTAGAGGTACAGTTGATAAAAATATTATAAATAGGGCTTTCTGTGCATGTTGGGGTGCATGTTGGTGCTATTTCGAAGGCTTGTGGTGTCGCTATAATGCTATAATAAATGCTATAATTCAATTCAAAAATGGAAGAGTTTTCGGAAAAGCCATGCAAGATTTAAATAAAAGCCTATAGAGTCGAAACAACTAAAACCGCCATGTGGCTACACTCAGGCGCTCCCCTACAGTCCCCACATGCACAAAACAAGCTACACACAAGATGGGAAATCTGTCAGCCAGCTGTTATTCTGATCCTAACTCTCAGGTGACTGTGTGCTCACTTCCTTTACCCTTCTGCCATACACAAACATCTACTCAGTATAAAATATATAGTATAAACAGGTTCAACCAAAATGATTCTTTTCCAACATGGTGAGGAACATTGGGCAAGTGGGCCAGTTTCTGAACAGACTTTCAGTAAATTTGAAGTTTGTTTAGACTGTTTTGTCTAAATAACCAGACTTATAAATATGTGGTTTGGTACCACTGTGGGGATCCCAAATTGGCAGATGGTATTACCTTAGCGTCATAGAATTTTCAGTTTTAAAGTAAAAAAATAAATAAATAAATGCTCTTAATGAGCTTGTGTAAATGGAACATCTGATAAGCCAGCAAGAGCCGGATCGCAAACTGGCTAAACGAGACGTGCAACGGATCGAGTTCCATGTAAACACTGCGAATGAGTGGGGGTTATAAAAGGGCTCCCTCTCTCTTTTCATAAGGCTCGATGATCTCATCCTGTCATGATCCGATTACAATAAATTCATGTTTTCCTCAAAGAATGAACGGCCAACGCCTGGCTTTAATCTCTTTATTTCTCTCGGTCCCTTTTCACTCCCTCTCCTTTAGAGTTCACTCTCTTCGTGATTTGTATAAGAATGAGGGCTGAGTGGAAAAAGAGAGCCTTTTTCTCAAAATGGAGTGGAGCTCTGAGTCAGGCTCTGCTATCTTTCAGTCTCTCAACTGTTTTTTTTCTTCCCTCTACTCAACCATCTGGATTTTATCGTTTTCTAGCAAAGGTGCTGCCGTGAAGCTAGTGCTAAAGAGTTCAGTACTTTTCTGCAGCCAAGATTTAGTTTCACAAAGCATCCAGAGTTTTCAGCATGCGCTTTGTAATTGTCACTGCCTGCATGTTTGAATGCAAAGCAAACACATATGTGAATCGACATTATTTTAATGCAAAAAAACACACGTACAACCCTGGACAAGTTCCTACTCTTTGGCTTTGCCTTACTATGCAAACCGTGTATGTGTGGGTCTCTCTCTTTCTCTATATATGGAGGAGAATGAAGCCATTATAGGGAGATTCAAAGGCTTTGATCTCCGCCCATGACCCCGTCAGTTCGTTAAGCTGGACCCCTGCTGAGAAAGTGCGAGGAATGATGACGATTGGACAAGTGCACAGTGTTCAAAAAATGCCAGCTTTTTCTACATCCTGATTGGCTGAAATATATCATTCTTGTGTATTTGAATTGGAAATGTGCACTTTTTCTAAATGAGTTAATTCAGTGGGGCAACTGTTTCATGTTTTAGTGCCTTTCCTTACAGAATTCTTTCAGCTGTTTAGAGAACACCCACTAAGTGTTGGAAATGTATGTTTGTCTCTTCGGTTGCGTCTTTTATATTTTTCTTTATATTTTAAAACTCAAATTTTACAAACGGTTTCTTTGTGTGCATCGAGTTCACTAATCTTTCATAATTTTCCTTGGTGTTTGATGTCAATAGAAAAAGATCTAAAAAAAGATATAGATAATAATGATTTGACTTGGATTAAATAGTAAGCAGGAGACTGGTTTTAGAACTGTTTTGAGGACGTGATGGGACTGAATTCAGAAAATGGTGAAAAGGCTGTCAAGTGCAATGCACTTACTATATGACCAACCCCTACATCCATAAACACTACTCTAACCATGTCTCTAAACCCATTTGCTTTTATGTTGTCCTCTTCTTTTCTGCGAAGATGTTCCGCTAGATTTTGAAATGTGAATGTGGGGATTTGTGCTCATTCACCGTAAGGGTTTTTACAAAAATCAGGTACTACTGCAACCTAAGTGTTCAATATGGGTTATTGTCAGTGTTCTGTAGTGGGCAACTCAAGCTCTTCCACTCCAACCCATGTAAAGCACATGTTCATGGTACTCGCTTTGTGCACAGGGGCATTATCATGCTGGAACACCGTTGTCATACTAGATGTGGGTGAAAATGTGCTTGAAATCACATGAAACCAACTGTTTCATGTGTTCTGGTCATGTTGTGACAGAGGGCAGAGCAACACTGATATTATCCTTCCTAGCCGAAGAGCACAGCAAATTTTGGTCCCTTGACTATAGATGTTTGTGGCATGGTCAGGATTTAAACCTACAATCTCCCATGGAAAGTATGAACTCCCTGATTTGTTTGATCAAAACCTACCTGATACTGGTCATGAGCAAATCATTAATTATTAGTTTTGTTTAAGACGTAAGCCATGTATGGCACTGGGACATTTGGATTTGGCACTAGGAAGCACTGAACTTAATTATACCAGTAGGTTCTTAAATCAGTGTGGCGGCAGTACAAACAGTAAAGTGGGGGATGTGGAATTTGGAAATACCTTGTTACATGTTGTGGAACATTGTGAGTTGTATGTGTTTATTTTTTTAATCTGGTTTATAGTTAGGGATGGGTATCATTTACGTTTGATCAATATTGATACTGCTTATCGATGCTGTTATCAATACTACTCTATAATTTGGTGCAAAAAGACATAAAAATATATTTGTTATTACTGCTGAACTTTAGTACAAGCTTTAGTAGCAAATTGTATGAAATATGAATATTCTATGTTAATAAATAGAATTGTTTAATATAAATAATACATTTAGTATAGCGCTCTCTCTGCTCTCATTGTGCAGCATGCAGACTGGTGTAAAAACAAACAGCATGTGGCATCAATGATTTACCTCTAGAGGCCGCTCTCGTAATGACAGGGGACCTTCTCAGCCAGTCCTGCAACAGAGGCTACCCGAAAAAACTGTATGGATTTTTGCCGATAGTTCCAACAATCAACTATATATAATGACGGCCCTGTGGTGACATCATTCAGTTACGGAAAATGACTAGCAGCTTCTAATTTGCCATAACACCGAAGATATAATAATAGAGATATATATCAAGTTTCGATAACTTTTGTCCTGAAAATGATCGGTAGTTTGGTATTGACCCAATTACGTAGCGGTTCAAAAAAATACTCGGTACTCATCCATATTTATAGTCATGTTTAAAATTTCCTAAGTGTATATCCAGGAAATCTGTTTTCTAGTTTCCAGTACCGAAAAAGTTTCATTTCATAAATAGCATGTTCATGCTGAAGGGTGACTATGTGAACATGGACTGCTTAAAGCAAAATGCTGTTTTTTTTTTTTCTCCTCTTGAAATGGCATAATTGCAGCCTACTTGAGCCAGATGTGCCTATCTGTGAGTTTCTATCTGTAAAAGCAACTGAGAGCGCACAAGTAAAATACCAGTCACCAAACATTTAGAGGACAATCAGGAAGTAATGCTTATGGCATCTGATGAGGTGTGCTTTGGGAATTGAATTCTCTGGAAACATAAAACATGGGTGATTAAGATATGTATCTTTAAGACAAATAGAACATGGTCAATTACATGGGAAGGGAATCAACTTAGTCAGTTGCCATGACCCTGCAAAAAACGTGTATTATTCCTTCATTCAATGTTACTGTAAACAAGTACAGTCCACACACTGTGTGAGGATATTTTAACTGATTTAGTAGGGCTGCAATGCATAAACCTCTCATTAAAAACACAAACGTACATTTAAGATTTTTATTGTAAAAAATGTGTACAGTACACACTGCTCTATAGAGTTGTGGAAGGTGTGCTCAACCTCTTCAGTGAGTGGATTCACTAACTTTGTTATTCTGTGAAGGGCATTTACTTGTTTGGTTCATGATTTGCCTACTTTGACAGAGAATATAGAGAATGCTTTAGACAGATGGTTCGTCTGACATAAGTGGTTTTCAGGATAACTTCATCCCAAAGGGACAGTGACTCAAGTTTGATATGGGTTAAAAGGGTGTAAAACATGTACAATGACCAGTGGAGTCATTGGATCTTACCCTCTGTGAGATTCTGAACTTGTGGAGAGAGTTGGTTTACATAAATGGTGGGAATTTCTTGCAGCTGTTCCGGTAGGCTTGTGATGACTCAGTATATTTTAGTGTTAAAGCTAGTGTTCATTTTGTGAATTCTCAACTGATTTAAAAATCAGGTTCCTACTGCAGGAAACACAGAATGCCACCTTCTCAGGAACAAATTCCATTCACAGGGAATCTTAAGTAAGGTTTATGGTTGCAGTGTTTGAGATTTGTGTTTAATTTGTGATGTTTCTAATGAAAAAGCAACTGTAAATGTTTTGCAGTAGAAATGCAATTTAAAATACCTTAATTAGCAAAGTATAATTATCATTTGCATGAGTAAAATATCTGCTTCTATAGGTTTGCTTTCGTCTTGAGATCTTGAGTGCTTTGTCAATAAATGGCGCTAGGTTGCCTGTGATGGTATTCTGGTGTGGGTCGGGTAATCCCAGTGTGGATGTGAGAGAGCAATATGTTATCAGGTGCCATTGTTTATAGTATAGTAGAGTTCCTCTGACTAATCAGATAACTGTCGCTGGTTAGGATGCCAAGTCAGCAAGTGTGTCTTCAGATTGCTTGTGGTAGAATGATAAGCAGTACCTCGGACCCCCATTGTTTTGTTTATACAACAGGCAAAAAAAAAAGCTTCCTGAACTGAGCATTTCGGGTGTTTCAGCTTAAGATTGCACCATTTTGTAATGCAACATCATTTACTGTTATAATTTTGTCCTAATGTATGTTTTCTATACTCGTGTAGAATGTAATTAGTGACATTGCTTTGACAACAGACCAAACTGTGTGTGCTTGTGTGAGAGCCTGACTAATAAAAATATATTTTTTTGTTTTGTTTTCAGTCCCAATGACTTCAGGACCATAGCTGATTTCCTGCTTTGTTTTGGACGTCCTTCTGCAGTTAAAATGGCCGATGCCGACGGGCTTGTCTCTGATGAGACGGCAAAAAGCCCTGAAGATCCATGTCTGTTAGAAATTGTCAGGAACTATGAAATTGTCCCAGCTGTTATCTCCTCTACATGCTGCCTTTTTGGAATCATCTACTGCTTTTTTGGTAAGTTGAGATCACAAGATTTCCTTCACAAAAACTGAGTGACTTAAAACAATAAAATAAAATAAACCTTTCAAGTGTTCTTGTGCAAAGTTAGAGGTGTGCTGATGATTTATTTTATAGTTCATTTTGGACACTGCCATGTTTATTTAGAATAAGTCTTCTTGGGTAGTCTGGATTTTTAGGTAGTATTTGGGCTGCACTGCTTGGGGGGGCCTTAAAAAGGCAGCTGTCTTCCGAAGTCCCTTATTTTGGGCAAACCCGCATTTAAAACGAAGTCGTTGTGAAGGATCATCAGCTCACTCTGACCACTGATCGGTATCTCTTTAAATGGCCACTATGATATAAAAAGCATAGCAGGTCATGGTGCAATGCAAACATATGTATTTGGATGGTTAGCATTAGTAACATATTGGCTTTAAATCACCTGTTATGAAAATGTTTGCCACATAGGCAGCTGCCTTCTGCCGTTCCCTTATGCATAACTGTATAATGAATAAACCGAATTCCACTTTCAGTCTGCACTAGTATGAAGTAAATGATATGAATAGTAACAGTTCAAATGTAAATTCGTTTGTACACAATTAATCCTTATGGATAATTATTAAATAAACAAATATTTCTATTGGCAGCAGATAGTTGCACACTGAAAGATTACAGATTCTCTGCATTAGAGCAGCAGATGGTGTTCAGCATCACATCTAGTAGAAAATGGACTTAATAAGAAAAACCTGAATTAGTTACTTGTTCTTTAGTTTGTTAATGGAAGTGTATTAAATGGTGCTCGATGTGACCTGGCTGTCTGTAATCCCACGAGCTACGTATCTGACCAGCCACTGGACCTTAAAAGCGGCACACTTGCTAAACCTTTTTGCACAATCCGTTCAGAATATCCAAATATCTCTGTGTATAAAATACTAAAACAATGATGATTCTGTTTCAAATCAATAAAATGTGGAGTTTGTGTGGGGGAGGCATTTTTGTGCTTTATGGGAACTAGTGCTGTTTTTAAGGCAACCGCTCCCTTTCATTTCACTTAATTGTGTGTGTTGTTAAACCAGAGAGCAACTAGAGAACATCAGACAATTAACCATCAATCCAAAATGCAACTCGAGTTATTTTAAGTTGAGACTTGGATGAAACGGAGATGAGGTTTTGCTCTGAGGATGCAGCTCTTACGACACACGATTCAGCTAAAAGGTTCAAGAATATTCATCCTGCTATATTAAAAAAACTCCTAGTAATATACCAAAAGCCCAGAACACACAAGACCTGGCAATGCAGGCAACAATTCGAATATGTTGTAGCATGTCATTGTGTGACAATCAAAGCATAAAATATATTTTCAGCCACTAATATTAAATGTCTCTTGCAGGTTATCGCTGCTTCAAAGCCATCATGTTCCTGTCGGGTCTGTTGTTTGGCTCTGTCATTATTTTCCTGCTGTGCTATAAGGAGCGAGTGTTGGACACACAGCTGAGCATAGAGGCAAGCGCTGGCATTGGCCTGGGCATTGGACTTCTGTGTGGCCTCGTCACTATGCTAGTGCGCAGCGTTGGCCTCTTTATGACTGGAATCCTGCTTGGCCTGCTCCTTGCCATCGCTGGGCTTTTGCTCACACACCAGCTGTACACACCCAACACCCTGTGGGTAAGCACACAATGCACCGCCTGAAATATACCAACACACTCCATGCAGAATACATCTCAGAGAAAACTCTGCATCCTACACACCCAGCACTCTGTGGGAATGGGCACACTGTGCTTCCTGAAATATGCCAAGGGTTGATGAGTTAGTTTCAAAATGTATGTCCAGCCTCTACTTATAGCTTGCTATCTACATTTGGAACTTCAAATGACACTCCGCGCTACACACCCAGCACTTTGTGGGTATGCGTTCAAAAAATGCATCAACAATAAGAAAAAAAAGTGAATGAATTTATATCATTTACAACTTTCAGATGAAAATACAAATACTTTAGTTATTTACATGTAGAGGAAAAAAATCTTGTTGGTAATTGAATAAACTGCATTGCTTTTGATTAAAACTGAACATTTGCTTGTCTAGCAGGTCCAAGCACTAAACACTTTCTGAAGTATGTGAAATGTTTATTTTAAGTAAAAATGTTCCATGTGTTTATTTGAGCTAAATATAAATGTATGCGCACTCCAAGCTCCGTGAAAAGTTTTCTTCAAGATATAAAACATAAACTGTCATAAATAACATAAATTATAACAGCATATAACATAAATCAATTCAAATCAATAATTGTGTGCATGATTTTTAGTTAGATATATAAAACTCGTTTTCTGTTAAATGTGTCAATCTTATAACGGAGATAAAATGAGGACGTTCAGAATGAATTTTCTATTTAAAATTTTAGCAGGTAAACACACCTATCTTTCTGTATGAACAGACACAATACACTGTTGAACATGTCCTCAATGTACTGTAGATCATGTTTTTAGCTAAAATTACACTCTGGATGTGATTCCTCATCTTTTATTGGGCATTCACACAAACACACACAGGCACATTCTTTCTCTGACACACACACACACACACACACACACACACACACACACACACACACACTATGTCACACTGTCACACCTGTGACAGTTTGGTGTGGCCAATGTTTTGGAATGTGGGAGTAAACTTGCACAAATGGGGACAATGTGAAACTCCACACCAACTGTAAGTTAAACTTGGGATTGAACCTGAGACCCTAGAGCTGTTGGAACACTACCCATTTTGTGAATCTATGTACTGTAGTTTGTAGGGCATTATATAAGATTCCATTTGGAATGCTTTGAACTGTTTACATTTTGTTTAAAATACAAACAAAAAATGTTATATTAAAGTAATTGCACTTAATTGGTGCCAACAAAAACAAATGTAAGTGTCCTGCAAATGACTTCCGTTTTCCAAATAGATAAATTCCTCATATCAACTGACAGTGCATGCAAAACTGCTCAATTCTGTTTTGAGCAGCAAATGTTTATGGAGACAGCTGGTATTTTGTGTGACTTAATGACTCGTCAACTGGGAGTTTTGCGAACAAAAACCCTGGGAAAAGCAGTAAGGCATGCGTGTGTCAGATGAAGCTTGATGGTGGTACACTCAGGAGTGTATGGCACACTGAGAAATACCAGATCAGTCACTTAGTTCTGGCTCAGATTTCTTCTGATAATTTGTCTTCATTTGTGGATTTTTGTTTGTTTTTTCCATGTTTAATATGTATTTAGTTAATGAATTTTAAAAAGAAACACTAGGTTTTACAATTAATTTAATAATGCAAATTCTTTCTTAATTTATAAATGTCCGTTTATAACCAGCTTGACAGTTGAGGCCCTTTTCTGTCATCACACATCTGTGTGTGTTTATATCTCCATTTGTTCCTACATGGCTCTTAGTAGATAGCATTATGGTTGGTTTAAAAATAAACAGTGTAGACCTGAATCGAACCAAATAGCAAATAAACGTAACAAGTATTAATAAGTTAGAGTTCATATTGCATCATGGTCACATAATGTTTTTATATGTATTTACTGGTGTGTGTGTGTGTGTGTGATATAGGTACCTGTAGGTGTCCTTCTTGGCACTGGCATGCTGTGTGCCGTTTTAACTCTTCAGTGGCAGAAGCTTTTCACAATCATCTCCACAGCTGTGTTTGGCGCTGCCATCATGACAGTGTGTGCTGATTACTTTGTGGAGTTGCTGATGCTGGTCACACACATTTATGACTGTCTGCGTCTCACCCGGTCTGCACCTCTGTGCTGGTTCAGCTGGGTCATTCTGGGCATATGGCCTATGCTGAGTATTATGGGAGCATTAGTGCAGTGGAAACTCACAGCTGAAGGTTTTTCTCACACTGAAGGTATTGTTTTATACTTCTGAGCATTTTAGTTAATTATGTCACGGATTAGAAACTACTTTTCACTGCAGATTGCTTTTTTTATATATACAGTAATCCCCCGTTTATCGCGGTGGTCATAAATAAAAAAACGCAATAAACGGACGCCACCCAAAAATGCTTTTTTATTTGTTATTGTTTAAGCCGTAAATCATCCGAGCACACACTTTAAACACACAGAAAGCATTTGCAAGAATAAAGCGATATGAATTGTGTAAATTCTTAGAAATACCGTATCACATTTATAGAGTACATGTACTGTACAGTAAAGAGTTCTGCAGTAGCGTAGCCTATGTGTAGTTTCTCTGCTTGTTTATTGGCTGAAGTGTCCCATGACATACAAAAAAAGAGGCTGAGTTAAAGATCCACTTCATCCCCTTCTTTTCTTTCAATGGCTAAATCGGGTGACGTATGTCGTTAACTCCGCCTTTTTTATTTTTTATAACGTCAAAGGACGTCGAAGGCTGGTCCCTGTGGTCCGATCCAACAGACGAGCTCCTGTAGCTCAAACTGCTGGTTAATGCTGTTAATGAGCGACGGATCAGAACTGTTTTGGCAGCAAAAAGGGGACCAACACAATATTAGGTCATAATGTTATGCATGCATGTGTGTGTATGTATATATTTATTTGTGTGTGTATATATTACACTGTTTATACCTATTATAAAATACCATCTTATGAGTTTACTCCTTTTTTTTTCAGTGATCATAAACAGAAGACAGAGGAGGTTGCAACTGATGAGAATAAGACAGAAAGATGTGAAAAAGCTGCAACTGTCTGCAGGTCAGGAGGGGACGTATCGCCGTAAACCAACTCCTGTTAAACGCTACGCTGGAGATCTTCTAGCTCCAGTTAGTTTCAATAGAACCAAACTGATCTATTTATTCCCTACAAATGTGAATATGTGAATAGTTTTTAGATGTTCGACTGTAGCTGACCAGGCTGTGCACACAGAACGTTTTGCACACAAGTTTCTTTTAACCATTATAGCAGTGATTAGCGCTGCAACGTGATCATTCATTTATGTTTTGTCCAATTCCTGCTCCTTCAGCAACTTTAGTTCCGTATCTTCTAAATCTTGTTAGAATGCAGCTAAGGTTTCTGTACTTTTGTTTAAATAATGCAAAATTCCAAACAGATTTTCTTGTGTTAATCAGAGATTTATTTCAAGGGAAGAGATTTGTGCACTAACATTATTCAGAGGCTCAGGAGGTTTGGGTCTTTAAAAATCCCCCAACTGACTGATCATAAGACCTGTGGAGTAAGAGTAATTTTTTTTAGACGGAAAGGAAATTTAGCCAAAATGTGGGTGATCAGACATCATACAGGTTTAATTATTTAGTTGTGAGCTGGATCTACAAAGCAAATGTCTTAAATAAGTAAAGTTTATAGCCTGTAGGTTCTTATAGTCCAAACTGTATCTTCAAATCATCTTTTACTCAAAAGACATAGTTTGACTCATTAATAGTTTGTACACATTTACACACTAAGCAATTCAACATTATCATTCATTATTTGATGTTACGCATCGCATAAAATCACACCATACCTCCACATCCAATGTACCTACTTGTAAATCTTGTGAGGGATACATTCATTATTAATGTAGTAATCAGGGCTGTCAATCAAATAAAATATTTAATCACGATTAAGCGCATGATTGTCGTGAGTTAATTCGGGATTAAATGCAACTCAGTTGCACATTTTTTATCTGTTCTAAATGTACCTTAATTTAAAATTTTACGACAGCCCTATTAATAATTGCTATTTTGCCTTTGTCTGATTGAATCCTTTAGAGTTACCTCCAGACTCTCCGGGAGCGTCAGATGGGCACCGGCACATCCGTGAGCAGCCTTAGTACCGCTAACCATACCATGGTGGATATGGATTATGATACTGGATCTACAGTTCCACTCACACATACCACAGCAGCATCACGCACCTGAATATGAACTGCGTTCCTCAGTGGTTATTGGACTAGCTGTCCAGATTTGAAGAAAACAACATTGTGTGGTACTTTATAGTAAATTCAGATGGTATGACTGAGATTTTGGTCAGGTCCAAAACTCAACTGTAAGAACTGTTATTTTTTTTTAATTACTTTTAAAACTTTAATACAGTTTTGTCTGATTCAAATTAAGGCTTCATCATTGATTCTTATTAGACACTGTCTTATTCATTGAAAGCAATAGGAGTGAGTAGCATCGACAGATAAAAATCTGTACATGGTGTGTGACCAGTTGTACATTTATATTTTACACAGTGGATTTTTTTCACCACTGGTGGAACAGAACTGATCAGCTCTGCCCTGTTTCAGCAGGAATGTGTTTGTGATTTCTGTGAAGTTTGTAGAAGGTGAGCAGTTGCAATTTAGCTTACAGACTACAGAGGGCTCTATAACATCAAATGACTGAAGTTAGTATCTGATCTTGAAAACATAGGACCCTCTGTTTAAAACTGTGTGACAGTTTTGTTTTTATTTTTTATTTTTTATTTTAAAGCCTATGGGTTTAAAAAAAAAAAACAGTCCTGGATGGACTTGAACTCTGGACCTAATTGTAGGGAGAAATAGGTTTTTCATATTCAAATTGTTAAGACTTCATTAGATCACTTTATCTGGAGTGTAAATGGACTTTTATTATCAGTTGGCAACTAATAACCAGCAAACCAATTAAACAGTATTTATTTTTTAGAATGGCATGCCATCACAATATTTACTTTCAACCTGCTACTTATTACATGCTATTGGGATAATTAGGTTTGGTAAAACAGTTCCTGTATTTCCATGACTATAAGATGCTTTCTTGATTCCCATTGCACATATTGTGATTTATATGGTGAAGTGATATTCTTAAAGTTATTTGACCAAATTGTACCCAAATAAAAAAAAAACTCATTCATTAAATTAAAAAGAGAATTTTAGTAAAGTGAATATAATTATCGTGTTCATCTCATTTAAGCAAATACTACAAAATGTTTGACTGAGAACAGTGAGCTATAGAAGTTTTTTTTTTTTTTCTCCGTCATGTTAGTTTACACTCAGGTAAGCAGTTTTTATGAAGTAGGAAACTTGTTACGCTGACATGATTTGTGGATCAGTTACAGCTACGGAGATGAACGCACTATAAACAAATGTAACAGACACCAACATGCTTTATAACAAAACAACCTTCAATATTGCAGGCAGTGTAAAGTGCATCTTATACTCCGGGAAATACAGTATTAGTAAATTCGATAATCTAGGGAAAAGTGATGTGAATGTGTGAAAAGATGGAGGGCATCTAGGAGATACATTAAAAGCTAGGATTTCTCTCTCTGTTCCTCCTGCCTGAAAGGGCTACCTTATTGGTAACTTTTGTTTGAGAGAGAGAGAGAAAGAGAATACACACATACACACACACAAAACATGCATCTGGGATAATGTTTATTACTCTTTGAAATCCTTCGGAGAATTGTGGAATGACTCGATCATTTTGTGTCTCTACATTTTAATTTCTTTCGATCTGTGGGTTTGTACAATAGTGTATAATTGATTTACATGTATTTTACTGTTGATCAAATGCATTTGTCATTTTTACAAACGTTGTTTTGTGAACTGTTTGATCAGCTCTTTTTTATTAGATTTTTTTTTTTTTAAGGGCAATGTCTGGACATGAGTGCAAAAGAAATGTGGAATCTGCAGTACAGTTATTACCTGCTCCAAATATTTCTCAAACTAATTTCTCATCTTCCCATTTTTTTTTTTTTTTTTTTACCATAGGAGCTGCTTGTATCTCTGTTTTTAATGTAATGAGCCGTTAGAGACTGTTAGTAGGACATGTGAGTTTCTGCACTTAAAGCTGTGTTTATCAGTGCCTTCAGGTCAGATGACTCTAAACGACCAGTCTTTGCGCTTTCTGTGTTTTTGTTCTGGTCTGAGTATAAGATGCGTCCGTTATCCCTCTAGAAAATGACCCTTTTATAATTTAACACCAGGTTTTACTCTTGTTTTTGGGACCTGTTCAATATGTCTGAACATGTCATTTCACTACCATTAAAAATAATCTGTACACAATAATCACATTGTTTACTGTAAAGACAACTAAATATACTAGACACTTTACATTAATCTCAGTCTTGGTTTGTATTGTAAATATCTGTATAATTTAATTCTTGCTGGTTTAGCATGACTATACTTTATTTGATTGAGTCAAGAAAAGTTATCCATCAGACATTTTGTATGTACCAATTATTATATAATATTTTATTATATAAGATTGTGATCTCATTGCTTTTTGTAAGATCTTATTCTGGTAACACTATGGTAGAAACTGAGACAAGAAACATGACAAATGTGTATGTGAAATAAAATTCGATTTGATTTGATTTGAAACCTACTAAAACTGTAAGTGCAACATTTTAAGTTCATGAGATATTGGCTAAAGGAAAAAACTACAGCATGAACTCATTTGTCACTTTATAGTCTGTTTTATGTCAGAAAATTTCATTTTTCTTTTTGCTCAATATTGTGCTTGTTACTCCATGTGACTCCTAAATACAGAATTGTTGTTCTGTTGATTTATGACCGGTTAGTAGGAACAACCAACACAATACAGCTTTACAGCTCGGACCTTCATTAAGAGAAGCAGGTTAAGTTCATTTTGTTATTTAATTTTGAACACTTAAGTTGTTTGTTGTAAGAGATGTGCTTCTAAGTCTCACGTTTGATGAAAGCAATGCTGAGAAAATTGATATTAAGTTAGATTTGGTTTTCCCTTAAAGGTTTATGTGCATAAAAATATGTATGAAATTAATCAACGTAAAAAGGAAAATATCCTAGGCAAAGCTTTACTGTGGGCTCGGGGTACGAGGTTCTAGCACTATTCAAAGGTCTGAAATCCTCATTTTATCTGCTGTTTCCCATTAGCCATTACAATGACCTCATTCTCTAACTGTGTAAGTGCATGTGTGCTGTCAAAATAAAAGTAATGACAATCATAACTGTACTGTAGTATAATACTGTAAAGTATGTAAAGCAATAATGGTTAAAAAAAAAATAAAGCATACCAACTATTGTGTTTAATAAAAAAAAAAACTAAACCCCTGCAATTTAAATTTAAATAAATTAAAAGACAAACTACAATATCAATAATTCACTTTTTTAGATTTTTTCAGATTTTAACTGCACCTAAAGTAAATTGATTCTTTATATACGTGTTGCTCAGGATGCATATTTAATTACATTGCCGTTATTAGAAACATCTCAGAATAAATGTATTTCCGCTTACAAATGTAAACATTTAAAAACATGGTCTGATATCAAATATTACTTAACTGATTTATTACTGAAGAGAATTACTAGTAATAAAATTCCTGAAATAATAGTAATAACATTTTTTTTTACAAATATACAAAGGTTTAACAATTAAACTATCCAACAATATCCAACTCTCCAGTCTCTCTCTCTCTCTCTCTCTCTCTCTCTCTCTCTCTCTCTCTCTCTCTCGTTCATGAATGACATTTGTAATATTTTACTATTGTAGATATAAATATTTTTTTATAGAGGCATCTCTGAAAAGGTTTGTGGCTCTGCTTCAAAATCAGTAAGAGCATTATAAAGTGACCTTCTCAGGGCAAGATCAGAACATATCTGTAGTTTCATCACATGCAAAAAGTCTACATTTATATAAGAAAATATAGGTCAAAGGTATAAACTCTGATGGCAAAACATTTTTTTATTTTTTTTTATTGTCTCTGCATAAAATATAGAAACAAAGCTTTGATAATGACCCATTTTGCTCCTGAGAATTGTGCAAGGTCTCAGTTTTGCAAACTTTACTGCTGATCAGTCTTTAATATATTGCTATTTGTCCATTTTGGCTGCAGCTGTTTTGCTATGTGATCATGTGAATGAAAAGTGTAGTACTCATGTTTTCCCTCTGTCTCAGTGTTTTGACAGTACAATACAGTCCCTGCAATTAGCAAAAGTGAAAGTTTAAACTGAGCAAATTGACCCGCAGAAACCGAAATGCCCATTAATAATTGCATTCTCCAAAACATAAAGCAGGAACACAAGGAGAGGAAATACATACATTCCTCTACTGTACATCCCCCACTATACACCAAGCCTATGCATTATGTATTCTTATATACTGTTCTATTGTGATTATAAAGAGTATTCGGTATATTTCCAAATGGGGGAAAAGGGTAAAAAAAAAAGAAAAGAAAAATCCTAGCACCTTTGTATGTAAAGCGCTATGAATAGACCATATTTGACAGACCTCAGCTCTTTAAACACTATTTCTCTTTATGAATAAATAAGAAACAAAAATGGCAATCAAATATGCACAAGTTCATTAAAGACAATTTTGTGACTCCTGTTCTCCCTAATGATCTGTACAGCATTCACTACGACTCCCCTGTAGACATGCCAATGACCTGTGACCCAGAAGCTTTTCTAGCACTAACACTTGTAGTGTGGTCACTATATTTACAACTGATTTTTGGAAAAAGCTGTTGTTTATTTCTATTTTTTGGCCCATGTTTTCTATCAAAAGGACAAATTGCAATTTGTCCTGGAATCTGATCTACATGTTGAATTTTTTAAACACTATTATTACCTATAATAATTAGACACAAGTTGATATAGACACATATCTGCTCTAGTCTGTTCAACAGATTACAATATAGAGAAGGAATGCACAGGAAAGTGGAGTAAATTACAACAGCATGGCTACACATTGCACATTTCAGTGTTCATGTCCCTGACTTCTCTGCAGTTTTAACGTGGTGAAAGTTCTTTTTGGCGCTTCAGGAAACTCATTGGGTGCATCTCATCCACCGTTCTCGTTTACTGAGTGGGTAACCAGAATCCACCATCAGCTTCTCATTCATGCGCCAATATTTATCACCCTTAAAGAAATACACCTTGCCATTGGTCCATGTAAAGGCGGCGTCCAGGTTGGATGGAATGCCAGTAAAGAGGCGGGAAATGGGTTTGGGGTAAATGCTCAAGTCGTTGTACATCATTTCATCCCACTGCCAATACCCTGAACCCTGGAGAAAGAAGAGATACAGTAATAAGTAGAGATATAAAATAACATTTACTACAAATAAATCTAGTGCACTTGTTCCCAACCCAGAGGGTTATACCCCCCCACCCCACTAGGGGTCGCCAAAACTTTAGAGGGGTCGCCCTCTAATTTTTTTTTTATTAATTTATTTTATTTATAACAGCACAATAAATAGTTATTGTTCTGTTTAAAAAAATATGTTTGTTTTAACTGATGTATGTTTTTTAAAATACAAAATAAAAAATACAATTATAGATGAATTCTCTGATTCTTCCTCTTCCTGCTGCTTCCATTAGGGGTCGCCACAGCAGATCATCTTTCTCAATCCTCTACATCTGCCTCTTTTAAACCAACTCTTACTGATATTCCCCATGTACCTCCTCTGCACGTCTAAAGCATCCCAATCAGGCCTCTCTGTCCTACATGCACTGTCCCTCTAATAAACTTATTTCTAATGCTGTCCTCGTCACTCCCAACGAAAACCTCAACATCTTCAGCTCTGCTACCTCCAGCGCCACCTCCTGAATAATTCATTTAAATATCACACAATTAGGAAAGTATTTTTTTTTTTATTTGATTCCGATGTAACAATGGCAAAAAAAAGCCTTTAGTGAATTATACAGACTACAGTATTACCTCTGTGAATAATCTCGGCTGGAGAATCAGCTGAAAGCTCAACGGCATAGTGTTTTTCTGCCTTGTAACGTGTCTGCCCCCTTGTGGTCATGTGTTTTATTTAATCATATAAATCAGGTAGGAACTGATAGGACCACATTTGCTTTACCTTAAAGAAGAAAATCTTTTTGTTCTTCTCAAAGTACAAGGCAGCATCAATGTTAGCTGGGATTCTGGTCAACTGTTTGGGGTAGCCGAAGTCGAGTCGGAAGTTTGTGTAGCGCCAAACTTTATCACCTGCAAAGAAGCAGAGATTAATTTAAAAAAAACCTAAGGAACTGAGATACAAATGCAATAAAGGTCTTGGTGTACTTGATGGATTAATCAAAACTATACCGAACCTATAGTACATTAGCAAAAAACCTGATTTATTATTGTTTTTAAACTTAAAAAGAGTGTTGCTGGTTGTATATTAAAATACATTATATCGACAAAGGTTTGACGCCTAGCCTAGTGTGCTTCTCAAACCTCTCATTCCACATTTAGTGCACATTTAATATTATAATATCTTTCACTCTTCTAGGAAGATGTTCCACTAGATTTTGAAGATTGATGTAAGATGAGGAGGCTTGGGGTGGAGTCAGCTTTCCAATTCAGAGCTCTACAGAAGGACACTCAAGGTCTTCCACTCCAAATCATATCTTCATGGAGATGGCTTTGTGCACAGGAGCATTGTCCTGTTAGAACAGGTTTGGGTCTCCTAGTGAACTAAAAACACAGAACTAAGAACACAGAGCAAGGACTAAGTGTCCTTGCCTCACAAAGTGCATCGTGTGCAACCTGTACAAACAGTGCAGACAAAAAACAGGGCAGACAGACAACACAATACAGTGTGGAAAAATAGACAAAATAGTCTGTCTGTTTGTCTCTATTTGGCCGGTCTGACTGTCTTTTTACAGAAAAAATAAAATAAAACAGTGTCTTATTAAGGTGTTGGTCACTACAAGCTACATCAGCTTCAATGCACAGATTCTTATACATCAGTCTATCTATTTGTATCTATTTCTTTCTATGTGTTTTTCTGCATGTTCATTTTTATATATCTATTTGTAGGGTGGTTTCTGTCTGTCTGCTTGTCTATCTCCAGACTGCTTTGTTTGTTTGTTTTTATTGTTGTTGTTATTTGCTTTGAGAATGTTGGTGGAGAAATATAGAGAATGTCAGAAGGAGCTGCATTGTGTGTTTGTGGATCAAGAGAAAGTGTATGACAGGCTGGAGAGAAGAGTTGTGGTATTGTATGTGGAAGGCAGGTGTGTCAGAGAAGTATGTGAGGGTGGTGCAGGACATGTATGAGGACAGTGTGACAGCAGTGAAGTGTGTAGTAGGAACGACAGACTGGTTCAGGGTGGAGGTTGGACTGCATTAAGGATCGGCTCTGAGCCCTTTCCTGTTTGCAGTGGTGATGGACAGGTTGACAGTAGGGAGCAGGTTGAGAAGAGCCTGGAGAGGTGGAGATATGCGCTGGAGAGAAGGGGAATAAAAGTCAGTAGTAGTAAGACAGAGTACATGTGTGTGAATGAGAGGGAGGGCAGTGAAGTGGTGCGGTTGCAGGGAGAAGAGGTGGAGAAGGTGGAGGAGTTCAGGTACCTGGGGTCAACAGTGCAACGTAATTGAGAGTGTGTTAGAGAAGTGAAGAAAAGGGTGCAGGCAGGGTGGAGTGGGAGGAGAAGAGACATGGGGTATATCGGTAGAAAAATGCTATGGAGACGGCTGATCCGCTGTGGCGACCCCTAATGGGAGAAGCCGAAAGAAGAACAAGAAGATTATTATTATTGTTATTATTTTTATCTATCTGTACTTTTTTACCTCTGTCTGTCTACCAAATAAAGGTCAATAGATGTTGCCTCTCTGAAGCAAATATTTTGTACATTTGTAAACCCACTGTAGAAAGCTCCCAGATATTGCATTATTTTGGAGTTTGTCTGTTAGATATGTGTCCATTAGAGGTTCTTCATTTTTCCTGTATAATTATTGATCTTACAAGAAATGAGACCTGGCACACAGCAATCGTCCATCTCTGGCTAATTAGTCAGTCAGGAGAATCACACTTTCTGTACCGGCACATCTCTGAGTCATTAGAGTGTAGTGAGTCACATCTGTTAGTCATTATTCTGTCTAAATAAAAATCATATAAACTGCCTTGGAAGAGTACGGGAACATAGCCTGGGCAAATTTCCCAGGGCTCGAAATTTCCCAGGGCTTCAAAATATTAACTATTTACAGCATCCTGTGTGATACGGCATCCTGAGTTAAGCTGATGGGAATAGTATTGTACATCTGTGTATAGTTTTGTATTGGGTAATTTCTTCAACAAAATAGCAAACATTTGTTTCTTGTTGAAAACGTATAAATGCCATATCATTAAATTTATCATGAGTATAAAAATTGGATAAATCATATGCTAGGATTTCTACAGTTAAATCTCCACACAGATGAATCTCTGTAGGATGGTTTTGGAATAGAGTGTTAGACAGGGCTGTCATCAGAATACAGACTAAGTAAATAGCTTTTGGAGGTACAGTGTTTATTGCTCTAGTGCAGTTACAAAGTCCATGCCAAAGTGCGCTGAAGCTGTTCTGATGACTTAAGACAAAGTCTGTCCACTTTTCAGCCTCTCTGTCTCTCTTTAACAGCTGACACTATATGGTCATATGGCTTGTGGACACCAGACCATCACACCAATATGTAAGCCTTAGTAAGACTGTTGCCACATTGTTGTAGAATTCCTTCACTGGAACTATGAGACCCAAACTAGCATGAAAATTTACAGGTAAATTTATGTCACTTGGCAGACACCCTATTTAAGATTTAAGTTGATGTGTGTCTTAACCACTGAGCTACCACTATCCATGTGCACGAAGCGAACAACATGATGACATGGTTTGTTAAGGCTGAAGTGAAAGAACTCAATTGGCCTGCACAAAGCCTGGACGTCAACCCTAATGAGCACCTTTGGAATGAACCATTTATGCTGACCAACTAATGCTCCAGTGGCTACGTAAATGGTCACGCTACAAAATCTCCTGGAACACCATCTCAGTATAGAGAAGGTTACTACCACGACAACCTGGGAAGACTACATCTAGAATGGGATGTTCAAAGAGCACATAGAGTGTGATGATCAGGTATACTCAAATAATCAAACTGGGCAAAAATAATGTTACTTTATGTATTTGTTTGATTCTTCTATTTCTATTTTCTGGCCAGTGATCTGTTTTAAGATTCTAAAAAAAATTAAGATTTTGCATTTTGTATTATATGACAAAAGGTGTAGTGTTTTTGTCTGTCTGTCTTTTTGTCAAGCTTGTGTTTGAATTATGCCATAACAATTGTGCTCTGTGGTAAAAACACAAGTATGTGCTACCTTTAAAGAAGTAAGTCTTGTTGGTTCTTGGTGAGTACACAGCAGCGTTCAGGTTCCCTGGCAGGCTTTTCCACAGCTGCTTGATCTTTATTGGAGCATTATGTCCCATCTCTGTGATTGTCCACATGTAATCCCCACTGAAAGCAAAGGTCTTTCGCCAAGGACCTGACCCAAACCGAGATATTTGACTCTTGATTAACCAAATTTCTCTTTTGCAAATTGAAAACTAATAGTTACCTGGGGGTTCAGTTTCATACCTAGCATGATGGCATCAAGTTTGGCATCACATGGATCAGGAACATTAACTCCTGGGACAGGTGATGTGGTTGTGAAATCTACGGCATGAACGCCCTCCTCTGTGGTGCTGCTTGAGATTCTTTTACCTGGATTGAGACAGTAGAATTCAGTCAGGTGTGCCTAAAACTTGCAAGATGATATAGATGCCATACATATGTCTAGGAATATTTTGGACCTTAAAAAGGTGTGATAAAATTGTGAAATTCCAAACGAGGTGTTTGAGTAACTGTTTTGTTGCTGTTTACTTGAGACCACTATGTGTCTGAGTGCCTCAATATAGTATATTTGCATTTATATGCAAATGTACTAAACCTTAAACATCAACCTTACCATATAATGCCTGGATGCCTCTGATGTCATCAGGGTGCAGTTTGAAGTTTATTTTATAGCCAGAGTAATATGAAGCCATGAGTGCATCACTGTACTGAGAGTGACCCAAGCCAAGTGCATGTCCAATCTCATGAGCTGCCACAATTCGCAGGTTAGAACCATAGTATTTGCCTTCGGTCCAGAACTCATCCTCGTCAAAATGTATGATCCCTGAAGGAGGAGCTTCAGCATGAGCAAGTACATTACCTACAGACAGGATGAGATTAAGATGATTAACCTCAAATTATATTTAGTTCAGAACAATGTTGTTGGCAGTTTCATTAAATTTTGATGATGTGGTTATATAGGATGCTTTGGGGGCAAATATCAAATATCTTAACTAATGTGGGAAATAACTAAAGAACAGCTAAAATAATAATAATAATAATAATAATAATAATAATAATAATAATAATAATAATAATAATAATAATGATTAATTACATTTATATAGCACTTTTCTGCAGCACTCAAAGCGCTTTACATATGAAAGGGGGGGATTCTCCTCAACCACCAACAAAATAACAAAATTCATAAAAAATAGCTACGCATATCAGGTATATTGTAGGTTTACTGCTTTCAGCTGTTTATACTGTATGTCAACTGAGTCAAAGGAGGATTGATTTGAGTCTGGTTCCTTTCAAGGTTTATTCCTCATTCATCTAGGGAGTTTTTCCTTGTCACAGTCAACCCAGACTGTTCATCAAGCATAAATACACATATTTCACTTTAATTCTTAAGTTCTGTAAAGCTGCTTTAAAACAATATCCATTGTGAAAAGCGCTATAGAAATAAACTTATTCTATCTTTTGCTACAAAAGAACTTTGAACTTCTACTTTGTTAACTTTGTTGCAAATTACAATGGCAATTTTGCTGTCTTATTCAAAGGTAATATTAGACTAGTTTATTTAGAATTGCTTAAGTCATTGTCATGGTAACAACATAACACTGTCTTCATGCTTAACACTGACAACACTGGTTCTTGGCTCGATACTGGCAGCATTTCTGAGAACTATTCCTCATTTCCTCATCAGAAAACAAAAAAAACAAAACATTCAATTTCTCAATGGAATGGTGTACTATAGCTGAATTATCGCTGAATTATCGATTTAATCATTTACAGGGTTGAAAAATATTATGGTAAGAGTTTTTATTTTTTATTTTTTTTACTTTTATAATTTTGTGGTATTTATAATTGAATTGAGTATCATTGAAATTGAATACTTGCACTCTTAGATTAGACATTGAATTTCTAATCTATAAATCCAATAATTTCTCCTATTTTATTTTCACTTTAAAAGTATTCAATACAAATTAGAAAGAGAGCTCTTCATGTTTGTAATTCAAACATCTTTTTATAGATGAATATGTTAAATATTTCAACATTTTTACATTGACTTTCACTTTTGAATTTGCCACTATCTAAAAGAAGTTTCATTTTGCACTAGTTTTCAACACTGATGGCTCATTAAGACTGACACATCTATTATGAGCATGAAAAGGACTTTTGAGGACTCTAATTACATTAAAAATGGTTCAAATTAAGCATCACTAAAATAGGTAAAATGATACACGATTTGGGATTTGTAATATAAAATGTTAGTTGTATTATTAGGACTGCACAGATGGGAATGACAATTTCCAAGTAGTGAATCTGATGAGATGACCTGTTGAGATGGTTGTGACCTTAAACAAGTGACCTTTCGCCCCTCAGGTAGGTTAATAGTACCCCTGTAGGAAATGACTTTGCTCCGTTATACCTCATCCTTTAATAGAGATTATCAGAGGTTAGCCACTGGCACTGGCTTACTGTCTGAGCTCATCGTTTAAGAAACATCGGTTTTGTGGAAAGCAGCTAACTCCGGTGCTTATGCATTTTTCCAACCGAGACGTCTGACCGACTTTGAAATAATATATTGTTACTTCTCTAAATCCTTGGTCAAATGGTTTTGTAAAATAAACCTATTTTAGAGACTTTTAAAACAACACCCTGTACCATTAAATAGTTTTATTCCCCTTCTAGTGTGACATTTTTATGCAATCCCTAAAAAGAAGAGTTATATAAGGTCCTCCAATAACATATGTGAGCAAAATTTCTGAATGTCTACACCTTTGCCATTATATACAGAAAGAATTTGGAAATGTTTAAAATATAACATTAATGCTCATTGAAAAATAAAGTAAAATAGTGACATAAAATATATACAATAATCCCCATTCAACAAATATAGCAAATCAGCCAAACCATGTTTGGTGTCTGAGTTTTACTAATGTAGATTAAAGGTAAGGGAAACTACATGTAAAACTGTATGTACAGCAGGTCAGTATCATAATGACTTATTCTGCTCTTTTATTAAAGAATAAAATGCGACTTGTATTACTCAGTCAATTTGTATGTTTTAAGACAAGTGTACAGTATAACAATTTTAATTAAGGTTTAAGGGTGTAAACAATTTCAAAATTGGTTTTCACGGTGTAAACTGTAAAATAATTTTTCATATTTTATTCACAGTATAACAAAGAAAACATACAAATGTTTAAACGGAGGAAATTAACTTTTTTAATTTATCAACAGTCAACATTCTGTATACATCTGGGAACTGAGGGGACGAGTTGGTGGAGTTGTGGGAGAGGAATCTTTCCCCATTTGTGTCTAATACAGGATTCCAACTGTTTACCCATCCTAAGTCTTTCTTTGTCATATTTTTTGTTTAATGATTGGTGGTTAATAGGTGAAAAGTTCAGCACCCAGACTCTCAAACTGTAAAGCCATGCTTTTGTAATAGATGCAGTCTAGCAATGTCTTGCTAAAAATATGCAGGGCCTTTTTTATCAGAACTGAATGCTGATAACAAGCCAGATGGTCCCTCTCCTCTTTAGTCTGAAAGATGGTTTTTATAAAGAATTTAAGAATTTGATTTGTTGTTGGCATTTATCACAGAGTACAAATTTGCCACTTTAGTCCTGTTTCTTATTAGTAACACTTACATTTCCAGCCATTGATGTGTCATTCCCAATTTTCTTTTTAGATGTGTTGCAGGCATGAAATTCGAAATTCTTTCTTAAAATTGTACATTTCCTCAGTTAAACGATTTGATTTTGATATGTTACATTTTGGCCAAATTGTTTAGTAAGTATGATGTATATATTTGGTTACATTGTGAGACATACCTGGTCCGTCAAAAGGGGATAGGCAGCCATCCCTGGCATGAAATAAGATCCTGATATCTGCACGGCCATATTCAATCTCCTTAAAGCTTAATGGAGTGATTTCACTCCAGTATTTAAAAGCCAGTCTAATGGCCCTCTGGGTTGCTGCCTTCCCCAGATCAGGTGTGTAGTTATAGATACGATATGTCAGATTCCTTTTTCTCCAAATACCTAAAAAAATGAAAACATGACAAACCAAAACTGTGAAAAACCACCTAAAACAATGTGTTCTCTTTTTGCAAATGCGTTTTTACAGTGCGCAGCTTTGAGAATGCCAACAGGTACAAATAAAAAGGCTCACACTTTTCCACGAGTCATTTTCCTGGAATCTAGCACAGGAATCTACAAGTTAACATTCCACGAGTTGAGAATGAATCTTGCTTTGAGCAACACCAAGCAAAAAATAAATAAATAAACAGTTATAATTAAGCAACAACTTAAATTTTGAATTCTCATAATATTATATAAATATTATCAAAGACACTACTTATTTAGAGCAGAAAATGTTTGTTTTTGCACCCTAATTACTGCAAAAAGAAAAAATGCCATTAACCTAACTTACATGAATGCCATTTCTATCTCAAAGTAAAAGTAAAATACAAAGTAGTCTATTAGCATTAATGTGATGTTTCTACAGGGAAGAAATTTGTGGCTTTCATGATTCTCGTCACATTACCTAATTGAGTATAACAAAAATTTCGTATTGCATCACACCCTTTAATGAAAATGTTTAGGATTCAGGGTTAAAAAGGCATTTTATATGGAAATGGTTAGTGGTCTTTGTTTTGTGAAAATGGTATAAATGTTATAAAGTCAATCAACAATCCACAGAAACTTACGGAATATAACACTTACCACCAAAACGCCTATATTTATTGGACTTTTGATTAAAAGGATCCTCAACCCCACAGCGTGGCTGCTTCATTTTCAGCACTGTTGCTGTATCAACTTTTCCAGTTACTGGCAAACCTGACACTCTCTGAAAAAGCCTGGCAAAAGAAGTGGCAATAATATTTAGAGAATTACCAACACCTGATTCAATAAAAACTAATTTTATGATTAATATATATCTTAAAATGCTGGGACATGCATCAAAATGGCAGCTCAGTGGTTAAGGTTTTAGTCAGCTGTTTAAGTGGTTAAGAGCTTCTAATCAAAAGATCATACTGCTTGCAGGAGTGTAGGAGTTCAACTCCTTTCACTATTAAGCTGCCACTGTTGGGCCCCTGAGCTAGGCCCTAAACCCTCACTTGCTCAGTTGTTTGACTATAATTGGTAGGGGTATCTGCCAAATGCCATGAATGTAAATTATCTGTTTAAATACTATAATAATATTGTTGTCAAGTTTTTCTTTTCCAATAATTCATTTATTATTGATTATTAGTCTTTTTGATGTCCCAATGCTAATTACTGTTATAGTATTTATGTTCACTGGGAAATTCAAGCATGTTTGTGGTGTTACCTCAGGGCTTCTCTAATAGCCTCGTCGCTTACATCAGCCTGTGATTCCTTGTCGAGTGGAGTGTCGAGGTAGCCAAACCGCCTCAGGTAAGTCTGGATTGCACATACACACATGAGAGAGAACCTTGTCCTTGTGAGAGATACCCTTCTAAGCATAATTGCTTGCACAACTCATCTACCAATACTCATGCAAACACTCTAACAATCATGTAAGGCAGTAATAAAATCCAAAACATTACACCCCAAAAGTTATTCTCTCACCATTGCCTCATCAAATTCCATCCGTCTCTGCAGTACTGAAGAGGACACTGCATAGAAGACTGTAAAAAGCAATAATGGTAAAAGCACGTTTTTCATTTTTTCAATAATCCAAAGTTGGACAAATACTCCAGTGTTTTTTGGGTAGACAGAAGAGCCAGTGAGAATGTGCAGCCTAGAGAAGTGAACGGTTCCTCCAGCGGTTTATATGTTAAAGAGCACAGTGAGTCATCCGCAATCTGCTGAGCTGCAGTGATGCATTTCCTATGACTACAAGCGATTATGCACAAGAAATGAACAGCTGCACAATGTTACACACTCCTTGGTACACTCCTCCACATGCCGTCTTGCCAGTTGGAGAGAGCAGAAGCATAAAGCTGGTTTTGCACTGATTTACGCAAACGGTCCATTTCTCTTTGACGGAAACTTTCGTAAATAAGTTCCAGGAAACCTGAGCCAATGTTTTTATCTGGCAGAGAAAAGGCAGGAAGACTACAGAGCCAGGGAGCTCTGAGAGAGAGATTTACTAGCGCTTGTGTCCACGTGTTACGACTCACAGAAACGTGGAATGGTTGTCTGTTCCTTGTTGCCAACTGAAAAAAGCTTATTTCCACACATTAAGCTCAGTCCACTGTGACTTCAGCTAAAGTAGCTGCATTCGCATTGCTTGTTTGATTTGGTCTTTAAGGCTGTAATTTCCATGAAGCGCAGCTCCAGCCTCCACCATGGAACTCGACAAGAAAACCCATACTTAAACAAACGGAACTACCCAAGCGTCATTACTAAATAGGTTCCATATGTGACTTGTGCTATTATTTAAACCTCTCTGTATGTTCAGACTTGTAGAATAGCCACAGTAAAGCCATAGCTGGGTTAAATCCACCTGTTCAACCCCCCAAAAAATCTGCATTACCGCTCCAACAGAGAAAAAAACAGAAGCTTCTAGTTTTCTGATTTTAGCTTATACAATATCTTCTTCCTTGCTAGACTCTTTGTTCCCTGTATTCCAAAACTATTTCTTTAGGTTTCATGCAGTGCATGTTTTACTGATTTTTCTGCATATATAGACTGGACTGACCTCATTAACAAGTGGGTTTGTGAATGCTAGATGCAGGTCAACACTAAAACGTACAGTGGAACTAGATGAGCAGAATCTGAAAACTTATTCACATTATTCATATATTATTATCACTTATTCAACTTTATATATGGTATTATAACCTTACATAAAACTATAACTATAAACATTTACTATTTTTAGATTTAGATTTAATTCTCAGCAGAAGATCCAAATTTTATTAAGCAAAAAGGAAGTGTCCTTAACCCTACACCCATTTCTATCACAGTGCTGTTTCACTGGAGACTAGTAGTCTATTATATCTTTCAAACTGTGCATTGGCTGACCTATATCTTTTCTCATCTCTATTAAGCTGTTTCTGTGTATTCTCCTTCCTCTTCCCCATGGTTCTGCATTTGATCTACAAAAACCTGGAAGTGAGCCCAGGCAGGTTTGTGAGCCAACTGCCTCTAGTATGCTATTGCCCTCCTTAAACATGGCAGCAAAATACAGAAGTACAAGTCAGAATTCAAGGATATATGTGTTGATGGAATAAACTCTTGGAATATACAGCCTCAGATCATTGTTTATAAAAAATCTGGTGATTAGTCTTCATGTATTTTTGTAATTGCTAGATGGAAGTAATAGAGGTCACGCAGCACTATTGTGCTTGCACACAATCCAAATGGGGAGGTCTGTTTCTGTGTGGTCTGCAACAGGGAGAATGCTTTTTTTTTTTATTTGTAAAATGCTTCCTATCAACGGGCTGTTTTTCTTACAACCAACTTATCACTGTTTTGTCCAGGGCACTGCAGAGTTCACTAGCTAAATATCTGCATCATTCAAAAAAGTATTGTAATGAATCATGGCCACTAAATTTGCCAGCCTCAGCATTTATTTTCCTCAAAACCCCCGAGTCCACATTGCTGCCGTCTCACCATAAAGCTAACAGGAAATTTATCTGACTCACAGAGCTTAACACAACTTGTTGTGATGAACACAAATAAGTCATTTTAAACCACATATGTATGTGCAGTAACAAAAGTATGTTTGAGAGCTTGATTAATTCCTGCTGATTTAAGTATGTGAAGTTCATGAGTCACAAAGTGTTTCAGTTTCAGCTGTCTGCCTGTGCAGAAAACAGAAGTGGTAAGTACAAACAGGAGAGTTAAGCTCCTTATTTAGAAAATCTAAATTTCCATTTAAGCAAATAAATGTTAATCTTTTTTTGACTGTTTTGGGAAAACACACACCGTCTCTAGGTTACGTATGTAACCATGGTTCCCCAAGGGAACAAGACGCTGCATCAACAATGATTTGGGAAAGCTTCCGCCTTGTCCACGCTTTCAATAACGTGTGTAATCAGTTGCAAAAGTTTTGCAACTCCAGAGGACCAAGCCTTAGAGGCTGCCATACTCCAGGTAAAATGTGCTATGACCCTGAACAGAGCGGGGTGACCAGAGGACTCGTATGAGAAAGTGAAATAGTATCCGCAATCCATCTACCGAGCTTCTGCTTGTTCACAGGGAGACCTCTCCTCAGAGGGCCATAGCAGACAAACAGCTGCTCTAACTTCCTCCATAGACTTAATCACAGTGCTCGCACTGAGGGGGCCATAAAGAGGGCCTGAAGTTCCCCCATTCTCTTAAGAGAGGAAGGCACCTCGGCCAAGGGCTCAAAGGGAGGCTCCAAAAGGGCCCCCAAAACGACAGCCAAGCCCCATGCAATGCACTCTGGGCATGGCAGAGAAAACGCATCACCAATGGGTTTCTACACAGCAACTGCCCTGCAAGTGGGGCATAAGTCAAGCCCTTTGGCAAACTGTTCCTAAAGGAATTTCAGCATTGGGCCAACCAGGCAGTTAACTGGATCCAATTGGTGCAAATTGCACCATGCCGTGAACAGGGGGCATCTTGCAGTGTATGACCTCCCCGAGGAGGGAGCTCTGGATTGGAGAATGGTGTCTATAACCTCGGTGGAGAGACCAGAATCTGTCTACAGTATGGACCCACAGAGACATGTCTGGCAAAGCTTCCCAGGCTGCCAGGTAGTCTCTTAAGGGGAATCATTCTCTCGACTGACCTCTGGTAAGCCTAGAGCCATAGCTACAGCCTGGTGCAGCTTTAGGGGCCTCCTGAGAGGCAGCAAGTCTTTCAGGTCCACTACGGTACCGGGCAGGGTAGGAGGAGGGCACTCACTGAAGCTGAGGGTGCCAGGGCTGGCAGCGTATAATGAGGCAAAATCACCAGAATATCCTGTGTCAGAATTTCTTGACCTAAGTCCTCTTATTAAAAAATAAGGACCATGACTTTAACCCAGAGCATCCGGCACAGGATCCCTAGTATGGGGAGTGCGACTAGCGATGCTTTGTTTCTAAACCTCCCAAGCCGGGAGGTGCTCGGTGGATCTTGGAATCTCCGCCGACTGTTTATTGGCCTCCTGAAACCTGTTGACAACTGTATTGAAGGAGTCACCGAATAGGCCTGTTGCCACTGGAGGAGCATCCAGCAATCCCCTGTTGGAAAGATTCGGCACGGTGAGCCATAGATGCCTTTCAGCAGACAGGAGGGTGGCCATAGACTGTCCAACGGCCCCAGCGGTCTCTTTAGTGGCCCTCACAGCCAGGTCTGCCAGATGGTGAAGCTCCTGAACCTCTTGGCTGCCCAAGATGCCCCCACATCCAGCTCCCGCAGCAGGTCAGCTTGATAGGCAACACTGCAACACTGAGGCATTAGCCTTGCCCACTAGCACCAAAGTATTCTAAAAGGGGCTTGGTGGGCAGTGCCAGGGTTTTAAGTAACAATGAGACACCCGGGGAGAGATAGCTAGCCAGCGTCTCTTCAACCTGGGGCACTGACCAGCAGAGGTGTGAAGTAACAAAGTACAAATACTTTGTTACTGTACTTAAGTAGATTTTTTTGGTATCAGTACTTTACTCCACTATTTATTTTTCAGACAACTTTTTACTTTTACTCATTAAATTTTTACACAAATAGTTGTACTTTTTACTTCTAAAATTTTCAAAACCGGCTCGTTACTTTAGTTTTAATCCATTGATTTGGTGAAATGTCAATATTTTTTATTTTCACTGCGTGCCAATTTCAGCCCACCAACAGATTTCCTGTTATTGTGCGTTTTTTTCAATCCACTGGTGTATAATGTCCTGTCTCTCACTTACCACAGATATAGACTAGTTTATGAAGCTAAGAATGAGCAGGGCAGAAAGCAACAAGAAGTAAAGCTAATGTGGATAAGAGAGGGGGAGTTAGTGATGTAAACATGACTGAGAACAGAAACTTTCCTGATCATCATCATCATCATCATCATAATCATCTTTTCTCTGCTTGTGTTCTATATGTAGATGTTCAGCCTGGACACATTCATCAGGTAACAACTTTTTTTAAATCGTTTTGGTTTTATTTATATATATTAGGCTGTCAAAATAACAATTATTTTAAACGGCACAAAATTTTATTACAGCGCTATCAATTCAGCGCTCATTTCAGTTTTTACCATTGTTATAAAAAATATAAATACATAAATAAATAACTAAATATGAATTATATGAATATATAAATAATACAATTATTTACGACATCCTATTTTTACTTCGATATAAAATAAATAAATAAACTCCACCGAAAAATATTTTTAATCAGTAAGATTTGTTTTATTTCTGTGCTAAGTCTCAAATCAAACACCAAATCCGCCATGATTCACACAATTAATCCTCTGGGTGGCGTTTTGTGGGTCTTTCCCTCATAATGGTGAAACCCTATCCATCCATATGATGTAAGGTCCAGTTACCAGTGTGACACTAATACAGGTAAAAGTAATAACTACCTTTTACTTAAGTACATGTCAGAAAGCTAGCAAGCAAGCCACACACAGAAAAATAGAGCTTTCTCTTGCTGCTTGCTTTCATTTTCTTATTTTTTAAGACATTTACCACTTACCACTTACCATATGACAAACACATATAGAGCGCATACTGAACAAAGAGAAGCTAGCACCGGCTTCACTCAATGTGCTTTTTATAATTTCCTGGTCGTGACGTTACACAGCCGGTGATGCTGCGCTTTCCATTGGACTGATTACACATGTGATTCAGAGCATGGACAACACGGAAGCGTTTCCAAAGCGTTGTTGACACAGCTCGAGTTCCTAAAGGGGAACTCCATTTCTTCTATAATGTTAAATGCTGTTAAATCAGCTACAATTTGGATCAGCCAAGTATGCTGACACTATGTCGCATAGGCTAAGAAGTATAAAGGACTGTTATTTAAAAGTACAAAAACAATTTGAAGAGCACATTTTCATGATATTATAGTCTTAGCATTGAAATGCCAAATTAACCCTTGTTTTAGACATTTATTAACCTTCACATTTTTTTGTGCAAATTTATGTTGTGCATATTATTTTTCTATGATTTACAGATGTGTACAAAAAATATCCCAAACATTATCTTGCGAAGAAAAAATGTTTGAATGTAAGATATTATGTTACAAATCTTTCCTCCAACATGCCAGACATTTCCACATTAACTATGGACTTTTTTCATAAGCATTTCATTTGATCATGATTTAAAGGTTTTAATTACTTTACAACATTTTTTTTTGCATATGCCTAAGACTTTTAAACAGTACTTTTTTAAAAAGTCTTTTTGCACATGAAATATCTTGTCATCTTAACAAATAATGTGCTGTCAATTCATCTATAGTATTAGTGTGTGAGCATTGCCAATGATATTTATTATATAATAAATAAAACCCTTTTTACTTGGTCATAAAAATACTTATCTACCCATCTGGTTGTAATCCGGGTCAGATGACATGGCTTTTGAGCATATAATGAATAATCAACTGTTCTTTTTCATGAACTTTGTATACTTTCATTCTAAATCTGCAGAGTGGGAGTACGTTAATTAGCTATGATAAATTAACCCCAAATGTGAATGTGTCTGCATGGTGCCCTGTGGAATGTATCTTATTCAGGGTGTGTCCTCACCTCACAGAGTTTGATGCACCAAAAAACTGTAAAGCATGAATGAAGAAATCAAGGTTTGTTCTCAAAATATTTTTAATTACTGATCTTGCCACTTCTCACCTACTAACTACTACCTCCTAGTAGTTAGGTGAAATTTGGCTTACCTGGCATGGGTAAAGGCTAATGCATGTTTTCTCTGAAATACATGAATGCAGGCCTATTTGTAAACTGCTGCTTATGCTGACAGGGCAGTGTAACACATTAAGCGAAAAACACTATACTGTATATCTTGTTGTGTATAAATAAGCTCACAGATGCAAATTATTGCTAGTATCAAACTTGCTGACAAAGAAAATAAATTTTGGGCGATTTTGCAGATAGCTGTGGCTTTGCTGGGATTCCACCATATGGTCTCCAAATAAAAGAATAGTTTTTAATTAGATTAGGTTTTTGTTCGTAACAGAGAAGTATGATGTTGTAGAGCTTAGTTAATTTAAAAGTCATCAATCTCAATCAATCTAAAAGTGAATTACTTGTTTTACATTGTACATGCATTTGATTGATATACATTTCTTTAAAATGTTTTTTAATTAACATTAAGCTGCACACTGCAGACTATATTTTTTATTACAGTTTGGGAAATTCTGTATTTGGGAAATTCTGAGGTATTCAAAGTGCAAATGTACTGGAAAGAAATGGCAATGTATATGAGGTAATTAAGTCATTCTCATGAATCTAAATGAAACTATGACTGTACTACAGTAATTTAATAACTACTTTCTTTTCCATTGTAACCTCAACTAAATCTCTCCCTCCTCTGTTGCTTCCAGTATTCTATCTCTTCCTGACTCCTTTTCCTCTCTATCCTTGTACTCTGCCACTGATATGTTTCTCTTCTCTCTTTTCTCAACCATTGACCTCTCCTCTGTCCCCTGACTACTAAACCCAGAAGACCTCTTGTCCTGCCGCATGGCTGTCAGAAGTTTTGTGCAGGAATTTAAATTATGAGAATTTAGATCAGCGGAGAGGAATTGGAAAAAAATCCCAATTCGGCGCAGGGTGAAGACCTACCTTTTCCTGTAATGCTTAAACTAATTTACACTCTGCAGAGTTGTGCTTAAATGAAATTGAAAAACCCAGTCTTTTAAAGACTTTATAGATGGTAAACCTTTAGGCCAAAAAATAATTCAGGATGCATTTAAAATTTATTCAGATTTTGGTTAGGATATTGGACTTTTACTGAGAGTGTCATGAGTTTTTCCCACCTCCGATAAATGAGCATGTGAAAAGATTAACATCCCATTCAGTTTGTGTCCAAAGTTTGCAGGATAAGCTCTAGTTAAATCATGATTCTGATGAAATTTCTTTTTTATGAATAAATAGTAATAAACAGTCCATGTAAAATAGCATATTTAGTCTAATATATACTTGATTTCTTTAAAATAATTTATGGAACATACACTTTACAGTAATTAACCAACTTGTGGTCACATGAGGTATATGAGGCCTTTTAGTTGTGGTTAGCTGTGTGTGAGAAAGAAAGTTGCACATGTGAGTGATTGTGTGTGTGTGTGTGTGTGTGTGTGTGTGTGTGTGTGTGTGTGTGTGTGTGTGGTAATGCTTGTGTGAGACTGTGTGAGGTTGATCAGGTGCCTTACAGGGTGAATGGAAAGGGCAAGATGAACTATTTGGATGATCAGCACATGAAAAGTCACATGTGCAGCTAATGACTCTGTGAAGTGTGTGTGTGTGTGTGTGTGTGTGTGTGTGTGTGTGTGTGTGTGTGTGTGTGTGTGTGTGTGTGTGTGTTTGTGTGTGTGAATCCCTATCCTTAACATGCAAATATTGCTTTGAATGTAAAACATTTTTTAATACTATAAAATTGTATTTTGGTGGTTTTAGATGGTTTTATTAATTAATAATGAATCATGTTCATGATTAAATTTTGTTTGCAGTTTTTAAAAAATAATTTGTATTATATAATACATTATATAATAAAAACAGAATTGCTATTAGTGATAGAGACCATCATCACCCACTAAATTATTTACCATTAACAGATTTAAAGCATTTATCTACATAAAATGAATTTAAGAAAGACTATTATATGCACAATACAGTATATTTTACAGGCTAGTACACAAGCACACACACACACACACACACACACACACACATACATCGAAATCATTGCTTTGACAATGCAAACACTTGAAGAAAGAAGAGAAACAGTATTTTGATTTATCTTTGTTCGCATATATAGTGACAATAAAAAACCTTGAACCTTATTTCTCGCAACTCCGACTTTTTTTTTACTATCACTTTATGACTTGTATCTGTATGTACATTTTTCTAAAAAGGAAACAAATTACTTGTTCATTTTAAGAGATCTGTCTTATTTTCTCTTGTATATTTAGTGTTGCTCTCTAATAAAGAAAAGGTACTTCCTATTTTATTTCACATTTTAGCAACCATTTTATATGTAGATTTAAAATTTCTATGAACTGAAACTCATTTTAGAGTAGTCAATGTGCAGCTTGTATAAGATTTTGTATAAGTACAGATTTACTATCCTCTGAAAATAAACTCAACATACAGCCATTATTGTCAAAATAGCTATTGTATTTGAGCAGTTAAAATTTGGTGCTTTAGGTACAATTCATCTATTCTGACCACTGGATGTTCAACATGGCACCTCATGTCAAAGATTTTTTGAGGATTTGAGAATTAGAATTGTTGCTCTTCACAAAGATGGTCTAGGCTATAAGATCGGTAACATCCTGAAACTGAGTTACAGTAGTGGTCAGGGTTATACCCACGTTTTCTAAGACAGGTTTCACTCGGAACAAGCCTCGCAAGGGTCAATCAAAGATATTGAGTACTCGTGCTGTGCGTCAGGTGCAGAATCTGGCTTAAAAAAATTTGATGCATGAGTGCTGCAGCATTGCTTTAGAGGTTGCAGAAGCTAAAGGTCTGCTTGTCAGTGCTCAGAACATACGCCACACACTGCAACAAGTCGGTTTGCATGGCCGTCGTCCCAGAAGGAAGCCTTTTCTGAAGCTGGCTTACAAGAAAGCGTGCAAACAGTTTGCTAAAGACAACCTGTCCAAGAGCATAAATTACTGGAACCATGTCCTGTGGTCTGATGAGACTAAGATAAACTTGTTTGGCTCAGATGGTGTCCAGCATGTGTGGTGATACATTGGTGAAGAGTAACAAAAATTGTTGTTTTGCCTACAGTCAAGCATGGTGGTGGTAGCATCATTGTCTGGGACTGAATGAGTGCTGCTGGTACTGGGGAGCTGTGGTTCATTGAGGGAAACATTGATTTTAATGTGTACTGTGACATTCTGAAGCAGAACATGATGCTCTTTCTTTAGAAACTAGGCCAAATCGCAGATTTCCAACATAAAAACGACACCAAACACACTGCCAAAATGACAACTGCCTTGCTGAAGGTGAAGATCATGGAGTGACCAAGTATTTCTCCAGACCTAAACCCTATTGATCACCTGTTGGTCCTCAAGCAGAAGGTGGAAAAGTGCCAGGTGTCTAACATCCAGCAGCTCATGATGTCATTATGGAGAAGTGGAAGAGGATTGCAGCAGTAACCTGTGCAGCACTGGTGAATTCTGTGCCCAGGAGGTTAAGGCAGTGCTAAATAACAATGGTGCTCACACATAATATTGAAACAGTTTTGACATGTTTGCTGTTTTTGACATTATTTAGACAATAATGGCTGTATGTTGTTATTTTTAGACGACAGTAAATCTATACTGCTATACAAGCTGCACATTGACTACTTTAAAATATATATATAAGTTTCATTTCTATAGTATTGTCCCTTGAGAACATATAATAAAATGGTTGCTGAAATATGAGGGGTGTACTCACTTTTGTGAAATACTCACTTTCACTCTCTCACTCTCTCTCTCTCTCTCTTTCTGTATTACATAAATAACACATGTACACATGACATGGATGTATTTTTGAATATTTCAGATAATCTATGGCAGAGTAGTAATTGCATTGAATATATGTATAGTGTAATATATGCACACTGTTTGGTCAAATGTGCGTAGCCATTTGATCTTCACAGAAAATTGTGGCTCTTCCCTAAGCTGCTCCCACTGTAGCACACATTTGTATAAAATGCCTATGTATGCTGTAACTTAAAGAATTCTCCTTAGGGAAAAAACCTGTGCCATCACGACAATAATCTTAGGCTTCACAAAAGTGCAGCATTACTATAACAACAAATTGGGAATGAATGGTAGTCAACAAGGACATACAGGACATGCATGAATTATGGTATAGGGATTGCAAAATTACATTTTTTATTTTCGGTTATATGAGGTAAAATAGATGTACTAACTAATACTAAATGTTAAAAGAAAACGTTTTGGATGAGAAAGATAGAGAGCAAAATGTGAAATGATGAAAGAGACCATTGATGGACCTCGACAGACTCTCATCTCGTGACCTGCTTCTATTCAGCCTCTAGGGTTTCACCGCAAGACTTCTTAAGCAGCATGACTCAGAGACACATATCCCACATTCCTCACTCTATACAATGGAGTTCTTCATTTCAAAACCTTGCAGACACATTGAGCCATTATCACCACAGCTCCCAGTATTTAGAATAATTAGTATGAATATGAGGTTGAATATGATAAATGATATATTAGTATGATGTGTGTGTAATAATTTAATCATATAATATGCACTATATGATATCATAGGCACATTATTGTGTATTATGACAACCCCACCCCAGGATCGTGGAAAAATTATATTGCATAAAACTGGTCAATGATGCAAAAACGCTTGTGGACCTCAGGGTAATTGTGTGCAGTTTGGGAAAACCCATATAAGGGTGTAATAGTTAGGTGTCCACAAACAATGGTGTGGCATGCTATACCAGCAATTATAATTATTGTATATTACCTAATGTATGTGTTCATTTAAATGCCCTTTGCCATATAAGCAAGAAAACAAAACTATAATGCTGGACTTTTTGATCACTGTTGGACTTTTTTTGGTGCCATGTGAGTGAAAGCTTACTTTTACTTCAGTAAACATGTATATTTACATTCCTAATTCGATGACTATTCATAACTTTTTTGTTTTGTTTTGCCACTGTTCCTAATTGTCTGTGAATACATGTATTTTGATGAACACATTTGTGCTCAAGTGCTCAAACTTATGCAGTTAAGGACTGTAAGAAATCATAAATGGGAAAACTTGTGGACTTTCTATTTCCAAACTGGAATTAGAGTACTGGTTTTCATTAAACATTATTTCATCAAGACCTAATAGTTTCACTCTGTGTGACTCAGCTGTTGACATTGTAGACTACTTCCATTTCCTGGGAACCATCTTCTCCCAGGACCTCAAGTGGAAGCTAGATAGCAGCTCTCTGAATATAAAAAGCACATCAGACATTGTACTTCGTGCAACGGTTGAAGAAGTTCAACTTACCAAAGTCAATGATAGTGCACTTCTACACCTCCATCATTGAGTCTATACCCACATCCTCCATCACCATCTAGAACACTGCTGCCACTGCTAAAGAAAAAGGCAGACTGCAGCATGTCATTCATTCTGCTTAGAATCTGATTGCCTATAATATTTCATCTTACACAACTTGTACACTTTCAGGACCCTGAAGCTGGCAGCTACGATTGTGGCTGAGCCCAAACACCAAAAAACATAGAGTTTCTTTCCTTCCGCAACTGACCTTGTCAACAATATAAGGACCCATCATTATCTCTAATCTTCCTCTATAAACATTAAGATTTTATTAATGTAAACTCTGCACTTCTATTTGTATGTGTTACATTAATGCAAGCAACCAAGACTGTTGATCTGAATGCTTCAGATTAACATACCTTGCATAAATTGCATCGTTGATGTATTTGTTATTTATAACATTAGATTTTTCTAGTTTTTGTTTGTATATTTTTATAGCATCAGCACACCATGACATTTTTTTTTAATTCTTTCACTCATTCTTGATTTGGCCAAAGCCTTTGCATTCTTAACATGACTGCTATTAGTTGAATGGAACATTAACATGAATAATAATAAAAAAAGAAACCAGGTACAATTTGCAGAATTGATATCTATAACTTTATTTGTATATATTTATTTATTTAAATATAGTGTCCATTCCTATGAATGTAGTTCTTAATAAGCCATTCATGTAATTGTTTATGAATACATACTAACTTTTGTGGATCTTTGCTAATATTTTAGACCAAACACCTCCTGTGTGTTAAACTTGTAGAAAGATGAAATATAGAATAGAATAGAATAGAATAGAATAGAATAGAATAGAATAGAATAAATATGCGTGTATGAGTGTATATTCAATAATAAACAAAGTGTTCAAGTACATATTTTCCTTTCCCTTGTATGTACCATTCAGCCCAATTACACAAACCTAGCTGGGACCATTCATTCTTTTTCTCTGCGCTATTAATTCCCTAGTCAAACTTGATCCAATCAAGTCTTAACACCTCCTGCGACTGATTTTTGCTATTAAGATGCTAAAATAAAATTTGCGATTATCTTAATCCTTTGGGCAATAGGTGGAGTCTCCATTTATAATCCAGTGAATGATGTCAGAGTCAGGAGTTTTGGTTGATTACAAAGGCTCAGGCTCGTTTAAAAAAGGTTTGGCACTCCTCAAAGTTCTTGACTTGGGCTGCGTTTCAAGAATTGTTGAGGATTGAACCTGTTGGGTGGGGGAAGACTTGGAGAATGAGAACAGCTCTTACAGTCCTGGGTTTGACCCTCTCTTTGGCTGCAATTTCAAGTGAGTATCAATAAATAAAATTTATTTTTTTATATAAGTTCAAATCTATAATGCTTACATTACAAAACTGTATGTTACCAGAACAGAAGCTACAGTTCTTGTTAATCAATAGACAAGTGCAAAAAAGAATCCAGTATTATTTCTCTTAATCATTCTATATTAAAAGATGCATAATATTTATTGTATTCATTACATCTCAATGCATTTCATTTATTGCACAACCAAAGATGCAAAGCTGCCAATAAGCTCTAATTAATTTGTAATTAACACTGATATAATTAAAATCAGTGAGATATAGCACATTGTATTGTTACAATATCTGTACTTTTTGGCAAATTTTTTACAAAGGTTTTAAGAAATCTTTTATTTGTATTTGTATTTATTTCATTTTATTCATGATTTTCTTTTTTTACACACACACACACACACACACACACACACACACACACACACACACACACACACACTATATACCTCAGTTGGTTGTATTAGGCTTTTCTTATTCCTAAAGTTGGGATTATGAATGTAAGCAGTCAGCTGAGAATCACATGAGAAGGATAGAAAAGGATTGGACATGACTTGTGACTCTCACAGCCTGGAACATGTCGTGTCCCCGTCCCACTCCCCCCTTCAGCTTTTGTTTTTCTTTCATCCCTCTTTTTCTTCTCTTAACTTTATGATTCATCTAAATTACATTTTTAGTCATTGCCAGTCAATTTACCAACATCCTTCCTAAGGATCATACAATTATGCTGTAGACACCCATGCATCAATTTGTACAAATACTCTTCTGTTGTCTAGTGTCACATTGGTTTGTTTGCCAGGGATCTTGTGTGTTATCCAATCACATTAATTTAGGTCAATGTATGATCTGAAGGAAGAGTCGCTACCGGGCTTGAAACATTCTATTAGAAAATGGATAGTTTTCACAGACTTTTAAAGATTCTTTATATAATTGATTCTATATAATCTGATTTGTGAACTGAGAATTTTAAAAGAAATATGTACAGAGAAGTTTGCATTTATTCTCTCCATTACAAATTCAAAATCAGTGTGTCTCATCTGTTCACTGTATCACAATTTCACTACAGCAATTTCTGACTGTATAGTTTTTTTTTCTTTCAGGTGCCAGAACCCATTTTACACACTACCGTTCATGGAATTCACGAATGTACCCAGTGTGGAGAGATGGTGACCCTCGATACAGGGACTGTTGGAAAGGTGTGGGGCTGAGCTAATTGTAATGTATTTTATGTATTGAACCAGAATATTACTTTGTAAATTGTAAAAATATCTTAAAAATAATCTTTCAATTCATATGTACCATTTTTGATCGGGTTACTACATATACAACACATCATTGTGACCATTTATAACTAACAGCTGTTGATATATTGATTATCTTTGATTATCATTTATTCTCTGTTCAAAATTAATTGTAATGTAAAAGTCAGAAATGTATTCAAGATCAAGATAGCTTAATCACACCAATATTTCTTACAGGGGGACAGGTAACATTTGACGTCAAGAATGATGCCCCAACCCTGATCGGAGCCAAAACAACATTTAATATCAATGTTTTTCCACCTGGGAATCAAACAGTACTGCCTAATGGGACAGTGGTGTGGAGCCAAAACTGCACTATTAATGGTTAGCACAATTAATACAGTCCTTTGCTAAAACCTTTTCTGTGAATTGAAATGACTTAGTTTTCAAATATTTAATCTAAAATCTTTTATACATATTTTATAAAAATATTTGCATTTCCACATGCACCACATACAAAGTTAAAGTAACCTTTACAAAACAGAAAAAACATGATGAATTCTATAATGTTATTTCCTGTGAACATTAAGCATGTAATATCTTGTGTGGGGAAAATTAAATCTATAGTGCGATATCTAATGTATGCAAATTTATGTAATTTTATGATCAGTTAGTGTTAAATTCTTTACTGCTTCAGTGCCTAAAATCTTGACCTCAATATTTAACTAGCAATAATTCCTGATTACTCTTAACATATATTTTCTTTTTTAATTTGCTTTCAGAAACCCAGTACACCAAGGGTGAACATGTTTACCCAGAATTCAACACTACCCAAGAATGGACAGGGGTTTTTCCTGATGGAACACCATTCACTACAACTTTGGCAAGGCGACCTCGCTTCATCTTTGTGTGGAAGACTTGGGGTAAGATATGCATATTCATAAGATTTTAAATTTGTAAAATGAAATAACTAACATTGGCACATACAAATAAATAATCTTTCATCTTAAGACATTATATTGAACATTGTTGCATGACTCCTTCTTTCATCTCTGAAGGTAGATATTGGCAGGTGGCTGGTGGTCCTTCCTCTGCCCTCACTATTGGAACAGACAATATACCACTGGGCTCTTACAACATGGAGGTGGTTATTTATCATTATCGAGGAAAAGACAGGTTTATTCCTCTTGGATATGCTTCGACACAGTTCTCTGTCACAGGTGTGTGGGTGTGTTTGTAATATAGAAGATGGATTTATTTTCAGTAGTAGTATTAATTGTAACAAAGGCTTTTTGTATCTAATCAAGAATTAAAGCAACAATGTGGGATTTTTACAATGGAAAATAAACAAACAGGGCCTTCTGTTTTATAATTGTTAGTACTCTATGTTTCTATGAGTTTATATTTTATGAGTCCTGTATTCCTGTGTTTATTTAGTAGAGTTTGACATTTCCATCAAGCTACGTGTCATATTTCCCTAGTATCCTGTATTTCCAATTCATTACTACAGCAGTTTCCTATTTGCAGTGTTTTATGTTCCCAGTACTTTATATTCCTGTTCCCAGTGTTCCATATTTCACTATTTTATATTATGCCATTTAATATTCACATTCTAAAATCATAGAGGTTCCTGTATTCCCATGGTCCCTTATTTCTAATGTCAGGATTCTCTTATTCCCATTCTCAGTGCCCTATATTCCCACTGTCATGAAGTATAATTCAAAATTCTATGCCATATAGAATCAATAAAACATATATTAAAGATGTATGGAAGTAGCACTAATACAAATGAGAGAGATGTTACAGGTAAATCTTATGTAAATACACATACAGGATTCTTTTTTCATAAGCACCCATTAATCCCTGAACTCTTTTGTTTCCTAATTTAGATCAGATTCCATTCATAGTGACTCTGTCACAGACTGGTGATGTTAACCAGACAGATCAGAGCTTTATCCAGAATCGGCCTGTAACCTTCAACGTTGGTGTCCATGACCCCAGCCAGTACCTCAGTGGGGCTGACCTTACATTTACCTGGGACTTTGGTGACAACAGTGGAACACTTATTTCCCGTCAACCCTCTGTTACACACACTTACCTCGCAACTGGTTCATTTACTCCACAGCTTGTGCTCGTGGCTGCTATCTCAAGTGGCTGTGTCCCAAATCCAACCACTGGGGTTATAACAGCAGGTGAGTTACATCACCTTCTGTAACATCGTTCAAGGACTAAAATGAGACTTTAAATACACTGCAATGAGAGTTTATGGCATTTAATGGGGGAGTGTGAAATTGCATTACAGCAAAAACAGCAGACAATAGCCACAAGCCCAGCAACCATTTAGCCATCCAATGTTAGTGATAATGCTAACATTGATTATGAAACACAATTTTATGGTCTGTACTATGTATATTATTACTGTATATTAACTGATCTAAAGTCAATAGTGCTATAAACTAATTTAAAAGTAGTTATAGGTGATCTTTACACTTATGGCTTATAGTTCAAATGTTAATTTGACATCACTCTATGAACAGAGAAGTAATAAATTGAGGGGGTGTTTTCGGGTTTTGTGTAGGTGTGGCTAATATAATGAAGATTGATATATACATTTCTCTTGCTTAATATTGCAAAGTCAAACTATTTGTGTGGTCAATCTGAATTCAGGCTCAGTTTATTGAAATTAACCAAACACATTAAAGATTTAGATCCTCTAAAAATCAATTACATTTACTTAAGTCCATATTTTGCCCTTCTTTATAGCCCAAGCAGTGACAGTGGCATCAGAAGCTACAGCTGCACAACCCTCTAATATGGATGCTTCCCCTGAGCCTGTACTTGAGCAAGAAAGCATAATTTCTGCAATTCCAGCAGCAGCTAACGACTTAGCCGCAGATACAGCTGCAGATCAGGTTTCTGATATTCCAGCCACTGGTGAAACACCTACAGATGGCAGTGTAGAAACCGAAGGCCTTGCAGTTGTTGATGCTGCTGCTTCTATTACCCCAAACGAGGAGGATGTAGCAGAGTCAGCTGTGACTGATGCCGCAGATTTGGAAGCTGCAGCAGTTGCCACCGGAGAGCCAGACACATTAGCACCTTCTGCTGATGGTATTCTTAATAATGTGGCCACAGATGCTACAGTTGTTCAAACAGTGCCATCCATAGTACCAGTGGTTGAGATTGTGGAAACTGTAAATGATGCTACCCCAGATGAAGTCATTTCTGAAGCTGATGTAATTACAGATACTGTTACAGGTGAGGATGTGTTATTGATTCATTAAATAAACACTTTTTTAATATACAGATCATATATGTCATTACCACAAAGGAGATTTCAACACAAATGAGATTTTCTTGATCTGGTAAAAGAAAATATGGCACTAATATACTGTATCTGTTTGAATCAAGAGGTTTTCTGTTATTGATTCAGTGCGGGTTTTATGCTTATGATAATCACTTGTCCACTGCCTACTTTCTGTGGTCTGGATAAGACAGTATTGAATTGGAAAAAAAACCTTTTTGCTTACAACCTTTTTTTTTTATCTAGTTGCTGTTATTTCCACCGTATCTCCAATAACACAGAATGAGACAGAGGAAACACAAGCTGCTCTGCTTATTGCAAAGCGTCAAGCTCCAGAACTTCCAGCAGAGGGAAACTGCATAATTTACCGCTATGGCTCTTTTTCCTTAACTTTGGATGTTGTTCGTAAGTGACACTTATTATAGATTTACTCAGCATTCCAAAGCTTTTGGATTTGGACTTGTAAATATATGCTTGAGCATAGGAGTACAACAATATAGCTACATATGATTGGACATTTACTTTTAAACATGTAGACTTGTATACCCGGTCAATGCATAATGAGTCACAATATTAGTTCTGCTTTAGGGTTTACTTTCATTTGAGTAACAATCATGTTAATGTCACCTCATAGCTCCATGATAACCTAAGATTACAATCTGTGTGGAGTTTAGCATGTTCTCATTCTTCGTTTGGATTTGCTCAGGGTTCTTTCTTTTCATCCCATTGGGCAAAATACAATCATAACCAGGCCGTATGAATGAGATAAAAATAAAAATCAGTGTTTACCAAGCAAATGACTGTGGCTTTAAATACTTATTTTTCTCTCAGATGAAATGTGTAACTTTTGCACAGCTGATTTGAACAATTATATAAGAATTATATAAGCATTTAGCATCTTTAATGCAGTAGATTCTAACCTTTAATAATATTTGTTTGTCTATTTGTTCTTTCCTTAGAGGGAATTGAGAGTGTGGAGATTGTGGAGATGAGTAATGTTGCCGTGTTGGCCACCAATGTGGAGCAGAATGCTGTGGATCTCACTGTCACCTGTCAGGGAAGGTCAGGAAAACATTTCACATGAACCCTTAAGCAATATTTTTTTACAGTTACCTCTAAACCAAAATGTATTTAATTAAAAAAAACACATCCCTAAAATTTTAAATACGATGGCATGAGAAATTGAAAATAAAAGAGAGAATGAGGAAGTGGGAAGACAAACTTGGAAATTAGTTCAGTATAAACATTTTAGAAACTGAGGGATCTAAGTCTGTTACAGGAACCTTGCTTTTTGACCCTAAAAAAAAAAAAAAAAAAAAAAGTAATTAGGTAAATAAGTTTAACTTCAGGCCAGGAACACTGGAACTTAAAACATGATCTTAATCCCATAAATTATAGTCCAGGAATTCAAAACCCTGAAAAATAAGTATGAATAAATCCAGGACTTTTAGCTAAATAACTTAAACCAAGTAGCATCAGCTCAGAAGGCCTGGAACTTGGGCCCATGATTCTAAAAAGATGAATTTTATGCTTATTAATTAAATTTAAGGTCCAGAAACATTTTAAGATTAGAAAATGTAAGCTCTTGAGACTATACTCACAGTTACAACTCATTGAATTATTGATCTGTTTCATTATATTAAGGACTATCAATAGATTTAAATATTTTATCAAATTAATTGCACATTTTTATCTGTTCTAAATGTACCTTAAATTAATACTTTTCAAGTTTTTAATACTCTAATCAACATGGCCATGGACAACTATGGAGGCTTTATGCAAATGTAGAATTAAACATAGAATTTAAAAAATGTGAAGCTTAAAATCAGTAAAAGTATCTTATTTATAATACTTTCAAAATACTAAATATTTGATCAATATTTTCAGCTTGCCGAGTGAAGTGTGTACCATGGTGATGGACTCAGACTGCATCAGTCCTGTGCAGACAGAGTGTAATGCTGTGACTCCAACTGAGTGCCAGATGATCCTGAGGCGCTTCTTTAATGAGTCTGGAACTTTCTGCATTAATGTATCTCTGACTAATGATGTCAGTTTTGCTGTAGCAACTGCGAGGCTCAGTGTCACTGTGGGTAAGGATTAGTCAAATGCAGTGAGGAAAAGAAGTATTTGAACACCCTGCTATTTTGCATGTTCTCCCACTTAGAAATCATGGAGGGGTCTGAAATTGTCATCGTAGGTGCATGTCCACTGTGAGAGATATAATCTAAAAAAAGAAATCCAGAAATCACAATATATACTTTTTAAACTATTTATTTGTACGATACAGCTGCAAATAAGTATTTGAACACCTGTCTATCAGCTAGAATTCTGACACCTCCACTACATTTATTATCCTAAATTAGATGCACCTGTTTGAGGTCGTTAGCTGCATAAAGACACCTGTCCACCCTATACAACCAGTAAGAATCCAACTACTAACATGGCCAAGACCAATGAGCTGTTTAAAGACACTAGAGACAAAATTGTACACCTCCACAAGGCTGGAAAGGGCTACGGGGAAATTGCCAAGCAGCTTGGTGAAAAAAGGTCTACTGTTGGAGCAATCATTAGAAAATGGAAGAAGCTAAGCATGACTGTCGGACTGGGGCTCCATGCAAGATCTCACCTCGTGGGGTCTCAATAATCCTAAGGAAGGTAAGAAATCAGCCCAGGACTACACGGGCGGAGCTGGTCAATGACCTGAAAAGAGCTGGGACCACCGTTTCCAAGGTTACTGTTGGTAATACACTAAGACGTCATGGTTTGAAATCATGCATTTCAAGGAAGGTTCCCCTGCTTAAACCAGCACATGTCCAGGCAAGTCTTAAGTTTGCCAATGACCATTTGGATGATCCAGAGGAGTCATGGGAGAAAGTCATGTGGTCATATGAGACCAAAATAGAACTTTTGGGTTATAATTCCACTTAATGTGTTTGGAGGAAGAAGATTGATGAGTACCATCCCAAGAACACCATCCCTACTGTGAAGCATGGGGGTGGTAGCATCATGCTTTGGGGGGGGTTTCTGCACATGGGACAGGGCAACTGCACTGTATTTAGAAGAGGATGACCGGGGCCATGTATAGCTGATTTTGGGGATCAACCTCCTTCCCTCAGTTAGAGCATTTAAGATGGGTCGGGGCTGGGTCTTCCAACATGACAATGACCTGAAGCACACAGCCAGAATAACCAAGGAGTGGCTCTGTAAGAAGCTTATCAAGGTTCTGGTGTGGCCTAGGAGGGATTTTGGAGGGAGCTCAAACTCCGTGTTTCTCAGCGACAGGCCAGAAACCTGACTGATCTAGAGAAGAGAGGAGTAGGGGAGTGGGCCAAAATCCCTCCTGCAGTGTGTGCAAACCTGTTAAAAAAACTACAGGAAACGTTCCACCTCTGTAATTGCAAACAAAGGCTACTGTACCAAATATTAACAATGACTTTCTCAGGTGTTCAAATACTTATTTGCAGCTGCATCATACAAATAAATAGTTAAAAAATCATACATTGTAATTTCTGGATTTCTTTTTTTATTATGTCTCTCACAGTGGACATACACCTACAATGACAATTTCAGACCCCTCCATGATTTCTAAGTGGGAGAACTTGCAAAATAGCAGGGTGTTCAAATACTTATTTTCCTAACTGTATATGTCATTACGTTTAGTTTAAATTGTATCTAATTGTTAGTGAGTAATTAATCTATATATATATATATTTATCCACCTTACTGTAATATTAATATGAATCTTTTTATGTTTTACACATTTATAAATGTAGATTCAGGCTCTTCCTCAGCTGGTGCTGCCACTGCAGTACTTGGCGTTCTTGTGCTAGTCTGTGCTGTAGGCACTATTGCCTTAACTTACAGGTGAGTACTGTCTTTTGTTTTATGTCTAAAACTTTTTACTGCTTTTAAATTATAAAAAGGAGCTATATGTATGGTTGTTGTTATTATTATTATTATTAGTAGTAGCAGTAGTAGTAGTAGTAGGAGGAGGAGGAGGAGGGAGAAGGGGGGGAGGAGGAATATAAGTAAGTAGTACCAGAATTAATCATATAACTGGTATTACATTGCTTTTTTGTAAAATACAGTTTAATTCCATACTTACATCCTTTAGTTCTACAAAACATTTTAAAATGTGTATATATATATATATATATATATATATATATTAATATTACCACATTCAAAGGCGACTGAAGTCATACCAGGTGCTCAAAAACGACTCGACACATGGCATCATGGGCATTTCTGGGTTTAAGTCTGTTCCAATGTTAATGTGGAACTTCCTGACCCGACAGAGCACTGCAGAGAGCCGCCCTTTGCTGCAGGGACGAGTGGTGTAAACACACACACACACACGCATGCACATACACACACACACACACACACACACACACACACACACACACACAAACACATACAGAGCTTACTTACACTGCTTACTGACACTGAACAAATCCACTCACATTTATGTTTGTGCTAATGTTACATTCATATGTAACATGTCCAATTAGTGACTAATGTTCATTTTGAATTAAAATGACATTACATTGTTAAGAATGTAGCACTTGGTTTGTCCCAGGTGAGAAAGAATGTTTTAATGTTGGGTTCTATATCAGCCTGACCGTCTATTGAGCATAAGAAATAAACGTAATGCAAGGGAATTATGTTAATGTTTTAAATATGGAAAACGTATGGCTAAACTGATAATAACTGCATGCCTAATACACACACCAGACTAAACACACACACACACACACACACAATAATTTGACTAAAGCTTTATGTACTACTATGCAGAACTATTACATGTTCATAGAGGTAGATTAGATGGATTTCTTTAAATGAATATATTTACATTGACTTGAAATTAATGAAAGAAAACCATGTCCAGTATCTTGATCAGTGTTACTTAAATCTGGCCTTCTGCAATAACTGTTTTGCTTTATGGTTTTGCTAATAAATGCATGCTAATCATTTATGAGTATTACAAATCCTAGCCGATAAAGAGGACGTAGTTCATATCTGTTAAGTTTGAGGTGCTTTGCTTTTACCTATTACTGACTTGTTATCCTGAAATAAAGACATTTTTGTGCTATACATTCCTTCATTATGGTACAGTTTTTTTTTTTTTTACAATTTTGATTGCAGCCATTGAAATACTAAACTAGACAATGCATAATTAGAGGAATGGTTTGGAAAATGTATGTGAAAAAGGCAAAAGTGAAAGTGAGCATGCTGGCTTTCCATTTCCTATGAGCATGCTATGTTTGAAGAAGTGGTGGATGTTGCTCAAGTACAGCTAAGGCAAAATGAGCTAATCCAACAATCAACAAAGCTTTCTAGCGCTGCGCAAATTACAAAACTGTTATATTTTCAATGAAAATATTTAGATGCCTCTTATTTCACATTTAAAATGGTGATTATGTTGGATGTAGTGGTAGGGGTGGGGGGGGGGGGGGGGGGGGGGGGGGGGGTGTTGTGTTTTAATGTGTTAGATGAGGTTACTGGGATGTGACCGTTGCATTAACCAGTAGCAGCCATTTCTCTTTTTCTTTGGATTAAAAATATGTTGTGTTGAATGTAACTGCTGAATGCAGTTTATCTGTATATTTTAAGTTGACACCTCACATTAGCTACTTATACTTACATGACTGTAAAATTATAATAATATCTGTTAACTATCAATTATTTAGCAAAGGGATCTTATTCAGCCGTAACTCAAAGCTCTTTCTACTGTGCAAACCTTTCATTCTACCAAATTCTGGCTAGGAAACTGCCAAATGTTAGTCAGTGGTGCCATGATATCATTGGTTATGACTGTTCCAGCCTTGTGCAGGTTTACAATCTTTTTCCTGACGTCCTTTAACAGCTATTTGGTCTTACCCATGGTGGTGCAGAGGCTTGAATGGAAGAGGTTGATTGTGTGACTGGTGTCTTTTATACACATAATGAATTGATATTAGGAGTTCTTTCTTAAAGGCACAGGACTTGTTCGGGTGTGTGGGAGTCAAAATTCCTACTAATTTGGTACGGAATTAAATACTTATTTCACTTGATCAAATACAAATTAAATGTATAGCTTTTCTTTAAAGTTTTTAATAGATTTTCATTTCTTTGTAAGGGGGTAAACTCTCAAAATCAGCAGGAGATCCAATACACATTCCACCCACTGTAAATATATATTACATATACAGTCTATATATTGTCACATATATTGTCTATATACGTAAACTGTGTATACTCGCCACAGTCGCCACCAGCTTGCTCATCAAGGACAAACTTACACTTATAAAGAACAATCTTGTTAATTTTTATCACCACATTATATGTGTAAAGCTGCTTTGAGACAATGTTCATTGTTAAAAGCACTAATATACAAATAAAAAGGAATTAAATGGCATTGAATATATAGACTTTAAGGTCGATAGAATGTGAACACATGACCCTCAAATTGATGTGTTCTTAACTGTTCCAGATATTTTTATTCATTTGCTGTTATTTTAATGACCCATATTCTGGGATTTCCACTTAATTTTGGAGTGTGCCTGTGGGGATTTTTGCTTTCAGCCACAAGCGAATTATTTCGGATGATGAAGCCTGTTACATAGTGAGCATTTCAGTTTATCACAAAGGTGTTCAGTGGGGTGTAGGTCATGGCTTGGTCCATGCCACTTATAGTTTTTTTTTTTTTTTTTTTTTTTTTTTAATTTTTTTTTTTTTTTTTTTTTTTACTTTAATATAGGTAAATCATGTCTTCGTGGACCTTGCTTTCACAATTGTTATGCTGGAATAGGTTTGAGTTCATTTGGTCCAAGAAAAGGGACAAAAACATCCTATACCATTTGTAGCTACAGTTTGGGGAAGGCCTGCATATGTGTGTGTGTGTGTGTGTGTGTGTGTGTGTGTGTTATGAAGTTTCACTGGTTTAAAACATTCAAATTAATTAATAAACAGTCATGTTTAATTTAGTGTACATTCTTTGGCAAAAAATGGCAACAACAAAATGTCAAAATATTAGGATTTTAATAGTCAAATCATTGGTCAGCAAAGGAGCAAAGTTTTTTTTTATGTTTAAGTATTATGGCTAATGAATAGACTGCTTTTTACAGAAAGAATGGCTGTTGTTCAGTGTTAAGTAGTTTGTTGAACACATGTATTGACAAATGCTTCAATCATCATAATTCTACCTTTGTCTATTAAAAAAACCCTAAATATTATAAAAGCGAATTTTCCTGGTTTCTAGAGTCTTTAAAAACTTTGCTAAAGAAAATTAATTAATTAATTAACAAAAAGAGATAATGGGGAACATAAAGGCCTTACTTTGTTTGTGGTAATTTATTTAACAATGATTTGTTGTTTATAAAATCTTTTTTTGGCTTAACCCATTAGGGGTGGCCACAGCGAATCATCCGTCTCCATACCCCCCTGTCCTCCACATCTGCCTCTTTCAACCCAACTACCTATACCACATCCATAAACCTCCTCCTTGTCCTTCCTCTTTTCCTCCCTCATGGTGGCTCCATCCTCTGCATTCGCCTACCGATATACCCCATGTCCCTCCTCTGCACATGTCCAAACCATCTCAATCTGACCTCCCTCACCTTGTCTCCAAAACGTCCTACATGTGCTGTCTCTCTAATAAACTCGTTTCTAATCCCCATACATGTCCTGCACCATCCTCACACACTACTCTGACACACCTGACTTCCTCATACAATACCGCAACTCCTCTCTCAGCACCCTGTCAGAGGCTTTCTCTAAATCCACAAACACACAATGCAACTCCTTCTGACCTTCTCTATACTTCTCCATCAACATTCTCAAAGCAAATAATGCGTCAATGGTGCTCTTCCTCGGCATGAAACCATACTGTTGCTCACAGATGGTCACCTCTTCTCTCAACCTGGCTTTCATTACTCTTTCCCATAACTTCATGGTGTGACTGATTAACTTTATTCCTCTGTAGTTACTGCAGGAATGGGCGTAAATCCCGGGGAGGGGGGGCGGAGGGGATTTCCCCCCATCTGAGGATTGTCCCCCCCAAAAAAAATGTATTTAAAAACTATCGCACTCTCTATTGTGAAAAATATATGTATGTATACCTAAATAATTGTGTAAGTAGAAAAAGAAAAAAACCCCCGCAAAAAATACATTTAGAAACAGTTGAGTTCCCCCCTCCTTTTCTCACAGTGGTTTGACCCACTCCCTGCGTTCCCAGTTCATCTCACCCACTCTACACTCATAATGTAGTTGATGCAGACTCATTCATAAATTAGTTGCGGCAAAAATGCTGATTACTGATGTAATTTTCCGTGAATCTGCTATATTAGCGATTAAAATATGACTTATCTAGTTAACATTAGCTTGTTTACAATATCTTATATCATAGTGCACTGTAACTAACATGCCGAAGCCGTTTCACATGCAGTGTTTTATTTGGGACTTGGCATAATTTTAACTTAACATTAACACACAATTAGCATATTGTTTATCTGTGCATTTACTAAATAAGCACTGTGCTACATCCGAACTGACCACACTGTATTTTTTTGTATAACAAATTTCTATTCTGTTCTTCAGTGTCTTAATTAATTTTAAATAAAATTGTAAACCTTTTTTTAGTTCCTTGTTTTGCTTTGTCATTGAACCTGAGAAAAACTTTGAAAATAACCATAATGTCGCAGTCTCCATGCTACAATTATAATGAAAAATAAATAAATAAATAAAGAGTTTTCCACTGTCGGTACACTGTGTCTTTATAAGTACAATTTGACTGTATTATTTGTCCCCTTCAAAAATTTCTCTTGAGAAGTTTTATATTTATTGTCCCCCCCTACTGTTAAATTAAATTTACGCCCATGACTGCAGGTCTGCACATCTCCTTTATTTTTAAAGATCGGCACCAGCACACTCTTTCTCCATTCCTCAGGCATCCTCTCACCTTACAAAATCTTGTTGAACAATCTGGTTAAAACCTCCACTGCATCTCTCCTAAACATCTCCATGCTTCTACTGGCATGTCGTCTGGTCCACTATTCATCCTCTTAATCGCTGCTCTCACTTCCTTCTTACTAATCATATCCACTTCCTGCTTCACCAACTCCATCCAACCATCCTGCAACACCATCCAACTCTCTCTCTCTCTCTCTCTCTCTCTCTCTCTCTCTCTCTCTCTCTCTCTCTCATTTTCCCATTTTCCTCGTTCATCAGATGTTTAAAATACTCCCTCCATCTTCTCAACACACTCTCATCACTAGCCAACAAATTTCCCTCTCCATCCTTTATTGCTCTAACTTGCACCACATCCTTCCCAGCTCGATCTCTCTGCCTGGCCAATCGGTACAAATCCTTTTTTTCCTTCTCTAGTGTTTAACCTCTCATACAGCTCCTCGTATGCCTTTTCCTTTGCTTTAGCCACGTCCCTTTTTACATGCTGCGTGCACTGGCTTGTGCAACCCTAAGGCTGGGTTATTTGTTGTTTATAAAATAAAGCTTAATATTTTGGGCTTGGCCTGCTATCTATCTATCTATCTATCTATCTATCTATCTATCTATCTATCTATCTATCTATCTATCTATCTATCTATCCGTCCAGATAATTAAAAAAAATTAAAAATATAATTTTTTAAAAGAAGAATTATTCAAAAGAAAACAAAAAGAAAACATATCAAAATACACTAACGTGAAAACAAAACATTATCCGCTAGGTGTCAACATTTATCTTTTGTTTCATTTGAAAGCGCCAAAAGAAGAAGAAAATTGGGCGGAGCAACGAACAGCTTTGTTTGAAGGGCGGATTTAAGGTCTTGTTTTCAACCGTTTATCACTTGTTCTGTAGGTGCACTACATGGAGTGACACACAATAGCGTCTCGCCGCTTACGAAGTGCACTGGGTGTTTTGTGCAAAGGCATTTCGGATTGAACATAACTGAACGCGGGAATTGGCGGGTATTGGTAGTAAAACCTTATTTGCCGCCTGAGCGTTATTATTATTATAATTATTATAAAACTCCAGTTGAGGGATAATTTACTTTATCCCTCATTTTAACACAACTCTCTCTTCCTCATGCTTATATTTCACTCTTAACAATAGCATTTAGCCATTTTGAGTATTTTGGTGTGAAGTTTTTAGTGTGGACTCACACTTGCAGGGGTGAGAGGGGTTTTATATCCTGATGTTTGACATGGAGTCGTTTCAGAAAGTAGAGAAAATCGGAGAGGGGACATATGGAGTGGTTTATAAAGCTAAAAACAAAATCACCGGGGAAACCGTGGCGTTGAAGAAGATCAGATTGGACACGTAAGTGCCTTCTGTCAATGTGTTTCGGGTGTTGTTTTTACCATGTTAACTTTTAATAACTTTTTCATTATTCAGCAGATGTAAATAATTCGGATGTATTTTATCTCCAGGACACTGATCTTAATAGGTCTTTCTGGATACACTGCTTAAAGGTTTATAATCCCACTGCAATTTCAGTATCACCCGATGAGATAAAGAGATTTAAAATAGAGTTAACAGTGCAAAAGATATTTTCTTATGAATCTGAATCTTTATCTGGGTAATGCAGATAGATAGACCTCTCTCTCTCTCTCTCTCTCTCTCTCTCTCTCTCTCACTCTCTCTCTGTGACGCATAGAGAGAGAGAGAGAGAGAGAGAGAGAGAGGTCATTGCATAGTACAGGTACACAGCTACGAAATGCAGTTTAGCATCTACCAGAAGTGCAAATTGACAAGTGCAGAAGTCTTACACAGTGATCTAATGGTGTAGTGTTGAGTTGTAGTGTAGTGTGATGGTGGATGGAAAAAAAGCTGTCCCTGAACCTGCTGGTTTTGGTGCATATGTAGCTGTATCCTGTATGAGTTTGTGACTGGGAAGAGTCCTTGATCATGTTGCGTGCTCTGCACAGACATCTGCTGTAGTGAAGGTGCTTATTGGTGGGTAGTTGGTTGCCAGTGATGCGTTAGGCGGTTTTTGACGAGCCTTTGCAGGGTTTTAGGTTCACACACAGTGGCGCCTCCAGACCATACAGCGATGGAGTTGGTCAGGATGCTCTCGATGATGCAGCGGTTAAAAGTCGTTAGAATCTCTGGGGACGGATGACCTTTCTTAAAACTCCTCAAGAAGTACAGACGCTATTGTGCCTTCCTAACCAGAGCTACCTAACCAGTGTGTCCTGTTGTTAGTTTTCCGAAAGTCCACAATATGCCGTATGTCCAGATATTGAAAAATATTGAGGGGGGGTTGTTTATGCTTTATAACTGCAGCAGATGTCTTTTTCCAGGACATTCATTTCTTTATGGTCATACTGGATCTATTGCTTAATTGTTAATAATCTCTCTATAAATGATGAGTCAGACTCTTGATCTGGGTGAGGCTGGGATTATTACGAGATGATTAACCATTAAGTTGCTCGTCCAGAGAAAAATCATATAACAGTCATTTTAATGAGCAGATGTCCTTAATAATGATGTTTTCTTTCAAGACATTTTTGTATATGGTATTAATGTATATACTGCTTAATGCTTTATAATTCCACTGTAATCCCAGCATCACTAAGAGTCTGAATAATCTCAAAATGTATTCAAGTCACTTTCAGACTTTCTTCTCCACTTTGGTACTTCATCTGGGTGATGCTGGGATTATAGTGGGATTATAGGACATTGAACAGGATGTTCAGGTTGATCGTATTTAAATAAGTAATTTTAATTAGAGCAGATGTCGTTAATGATGATGATTTTTTTTTTGCAGGGAGACTGAAGGTGTCCCGAGTACCGCTATTCGAGAAATCTCCCTGCTGAAGGAACTCAATCACCCCAATATTGTCAAGTATGATAAAATTACACAACACTGGTGTACAATTCATTCAGCAAAGCTGTCAATAGTGCTGTTTACAAATCTATATAAAATACATAAATGATTAAAGCCATATTAATATATATAGTCAAATATATAGCCATCCAGCCAATTCATCTGTTCAGTTTCATGATGGTCTCAGTGGCAAGCTGAGAAGGCCAGCCAAAACTTATTTTCCTATATAGATGTTTTCTCTCTATATTAGAGCTTCTCCTAGGGGATTCCCAAGTCATATGTAAAATATAATCTGTCCAGTGGTTACTGAGATTTCCAATGGATCTCATCTGAAACATGTACAATAGAATTTTTAAAGGAGCTGACACCAGAGCACCCTCATTAGATATCTAAAACGACCTTCACTGACTTCTCTCGGTTCTAAAAGGCATCGACTCGACTTTATGGCTCTTCCTTCTTGTCAAACTCTTTACCGTATGATTGAGAGGAGTCTGCCTTACTCATTCAGTCATTTTACACACCATTTTACAGAACAAGTTGCCAAAATATACAAAACCTTTTTTCTTTTTTTTTCTACTCAGCTGATAGTTACTACTGTAGTGCAGATTTATACTTTAAAGGATCTCAGAAAATCTGTAGATAAGCAACAGATCATACAGGGTATTAGATACTATGTGTGTACAACAAATGCTGGTTATGTTTATCTGGTAGTGTTGAATCTGGGATGTAACCAGAACAACATACAACCCAAAAAAAAGCTAGCACTAAAGCAAAATAATATCACTATCAGAACAGTTTGTATACTACCCACCTTTGAGTCAGTGACATAAAGGCAGATTTAAAATGCTAGTGTTAATTTGTCCTAAATAATCCAAAGATACAGTGCAGGCAAATATATTTGTCTTAAACTTCAACTAGGCTGCTTCATTGTCCATTCTGTCTACATATGCAAGTCTTCATTTTTCTTTTTTTCTGGCCTGGTCCTCATGACACATGATGCCATTGACTATTTATCTTATTGTCATATGATTCATATTTTTGGTGCTTTTTTTTGTGTTGAACAGTAGTATTTTGTGTCAGCAAGCGAATATACAGAGTTAGACCTTAAACTCTAATGAGAGTGTCTCTTAATTTGTTTCAGGCTGCTTGATGTCATCCACACAGAGAATAAGCTTTATCTCGTGTTTGAATTTCTTCACCAAGACCTCAAGAAATTTATGGACTCGTCCTCAGTTACTGGCATTTCACTTCCTCTGGTCAAGGTAAGTGTGAGTTCTGACCTGTCGCTCATTAAAAGCATTAACTTCAGCAGTTGGAGCTATAGGAGCTCGTCTGTTGGACCCCACGTGCATTAGTGAGTCTTGGCCGCTAATGGTCGTCTCCGGTTCATCACTTTTCCTTCCTTGGAGCACTTTTAATAGATACTGAGCACTGCAGACTGGGAACATCCCACAAGAGCTGCAGTTTTGGAGATGCTCTGACCCAGTCATCTAACAGTTACAATTTGGCCCCTTTCAACCTCTCACAAATCCTTACGCTTGCCCATTTTTCCTGCTTCTAACACCTCAATTATGAGGACAAAATGTTCACTTTCTGCCTAATACATCCCACCAACTAACAGGTGTCATGATGAAGAGATAATCAGTGTAATTCACTTTACCGGCCATAACATTATAATGTAATAATGTTATGCCTGGTTGGTGTATCTTAGGTTTTTTATGTGTGTGTTTTATGATTTAGGTTACGATAGATGTTTTTGAATAGGCTAGGCTGCCTGCTTCTACCATCAAAATGATTTTTATTTCCTCTGTCAGATCAGAAAAAAAAACGTCTGGCAATTTGTGTGCTCGGAGTTTGATTATGTGTGCAAATTACTTATGTTTGGGGTTGTATGTATTTTCAGAGCTACCTGTTTCAGCTGCTCCAGGGTTTGTCCTTCTGTCACTCTCACCGGGTTTTACACCGAGACCTGAAACCTCAGAATCTGCTCATTAACGCGCAAGGAGAAATCAAACTAGCTGACTTTGGCTTGGCCAGGGCTTTTGGTGTGCCAGTACGTACATACACGCACGAGGTAAGTTGCTTTTTATTTTCAGATTATTTGTATCTAGCTAAAAATTGTATGCAGATAAAATATGTTCAGTTACAATTTTCCTAACTTACTAACCAACACAACTGGTTTATTTATGTTTTCATTGTAGGTTGTGACTTTGTGGTATAGAGCACCAGAAATTCTCCTAGGCTGTAAATATTATTCCACAGCTGTCGACATCTGGAGTTTGGGCTGCATTTTTGCTGAAATGGTAAAAACACATTTATGATGAAAACATCGTTTTATTGTCCCGAATATTACACAAGTAATTTCAAACCTTTTCACCTATGGCTATTTTTATTTTTTACAAATTCTTAATTTCTTATTTTCTAAAAACTTATTTATTAAACAAAGCCTAAGTCTACACTAATCTAGGACTGCAGCTATCGATTATTTTAGTAATCGAGTATTTTACCAGTGATTCCATCAATTAAGTCTGTAATTAAGCAAATAAGTACTTTTTCTTTGTTAAAGAGCAATACTAAATATACAAGAGAAAATAAGATGGGTTTCATATTTCAGATTACTCGGAGGGCACTGTTTCCTGGAGATTCGGAAATTGATCAGCTGTTCCGAATATTCCGAACGCTCGGCACTCCTGATGAGTCAGTGTGGCCCGGAGTGACCTCAATGCCTGACTACAAGCCTTCTTTCCCCAAGTGGGCACTGCAGGATCTGTCTAAAGTGGTGCCTCCTCTGGATGACGATGGCAGAGACCTACTCGCAGTAAGACCTATTTATTTACAAGACCTGTTTGGCTAAGTTTGTGGAAATTCGCAGAACTCCTGAGTGCTACAACAGGACAAAAGCATTTGTGCTTTTGAGACTTTGAATACTAATGCTATCTTGGGTTTAAGGGCAAAGGGTTTTTGGGGTTACTTACGCTGCACTATATTTTTCTTTTACTTTAAATCTGTTTCCCAGTATTTAACCTACTGGGAGAATCCACGTCCTGTGACAGCCATCATTTGGAATGATTTCTGTGTTAGATTTTGAAACAAACATTTTTAATTGAAAAATATATTATAGTTGCTTTGTCATTTCTAATCTGAAAGAAAATCTTAAGTTCATTCTTTATTTATTTATATGATTTAATTGAATCCCTTTGGAAATCGCATGATTTCTGTTGGTTTGTTGCAGGTTGTTTTGCGCAACTCTCATGGGTATATTTATTTATTAAATTATTATTATTATTTTTTTTATAAAAGCCTCTTCTGTAAATATGCAAAATAGCCTTTGTTTTACTTGTGTATAAATACAGTGTTCTCTGTATATAATAAGCATTATCTCTTGCACACTGCTAATATATCGTGGCACCACACTAAGTACTGGGGCCCCTCAGGGCTGTGTGCTCAGCCCAATGGTGTTCACTCTGCTGACTTACGACTGTGTAGCAATGCACAGCTCGAACACCATCATCAACTTCGCCGATGACACGAGCGTGGTGGGTCTCTTTTAAGAACGACGAGTCAGCATACAGAACGGAGGTGCAACAGTTAACAGCCTGGTGTAGAGCCAACAACCTGTCTCTGAACATTGACAAAACCAAAGAGATTGTTGTTGACTATAGAGGGGCCATTCTCCATTGATCATCTATGGATCATTTGTGGAGATCTTCAAACACACCAAATTCATTGGTGTTCATCTGGCAAAGAAGTTCACCTGGTCACTCAACACCAGCTTCATCACCAAAAAAGCCCAGCAGCGTCTCTACTTCTTGAGAAAGCTGAGGAAAACTTATCCCCATCCCTCCCATCCTGACCACATTCTACAGAGGGACGATTGAGAGCATCCTGAGCAGCTACATGGCCTGGTTTAGGAACTTCACCGCAAGATCCTACAGAGTGTAGTGAGGACGGCCGAGAAGATCATCTGTGTCTCTCTCCCCTCAATCACAGACATTTACACCAGACGCTGCATCACAAAGTCAAAGCATTGTGGACGACCCTACACACCCGTCACACACACTCTTACCATCAGGAAAGAGGTTCTGAAGCATTCAGGGCTCACATCCAAACTGTGCAACAGATTTTTTCTCTTAAGCCATCAGGTTCCTTAACACACAGAACTAAACTGTAAATGCAACCCATACGCACACTGTCTTGTGTTGTCTGTTTGCACTCTTTTTTTGTCTGCACTGTTTACACTCGGTTGCACACGATGCACTTAGTGTGGCCGGGACAACTTTAGAACTTTAGCCCTGTGTTCTGTATGCAGCTCAATGTTGTGCGGTGTGATAAAGCTCTATGTTGTTTCAAGTAGCACCAGGGTCAGCTATATATGGTTGAAATGACAATAAAAGCTTCTTGACTTGACTAATACCAACCCATATGTAAAAACTGACCCTGATGCATATTTTAGGAAGCTAAAATTCCATTAAGTGTTTTTTGATTTGGTCAAAAATGTTTTGATTTTTCACTGTCATATTAAGAGCATATACTGTAAAACATGCATATAAAATACCATTTTTATAGTAATGTTTTTACACAATATTGGTTTGTACATAAGTCTTTACTATTTGGCTAATATGTAATAATGGCTTACATAGCTTTCATATGATTTTATGGTATTTATGGTTATTAGATATAACTGCTCTGTCAGTATTTGAAGTTATCAAACCATTATCTGTCATTATTTTTTGCTTTCATAGAGGACTTTGAATATAACTTCTTCAAGGGGAATTCTTGATGGCTTGATGACAGATTCTATATACCTCTTTTTAGCATCTTTTTAACCTCTTTCCTTTTCCTGTTTTCTAATAGCAAATGCTGAAATACGACCCCAACAAGAGAATCTCAGCCAAGAACGCTCTCGTTCATCGATTTTTCCGTGACGTCACGATGCCGATGCCTAATTTGCGGTTTTGAGGCACGAGAAGTCCTGTTCAGCATCTCTTCTTCCTGATGCCGTTCTTCCTCAAAACCAGAGACTGTTAGCCAGTTACACTGCTTTGGTGCCTTTTGTATACCAGAGTTTATCTAAAGTCATGGTATTGTGTAGAAGGTTGTAGTTTCTATGTACAGGTCACTCACCTACTCAGACTTTGTACCATGCTTGATTTTTTCTGCAGTCTGTTCTTTTTGGTAGGTGACATTCCTTAAGAAATGCTTATTCTGGAATAATCTTACTGAATGTTATTAAAAAAAAAATCTCTTCATTAAGAGATCTATGATGCACCAGCAGAGGAATATTTATTTTTGGTTTGCCAAAAATTCACATTTTTGATAGTTCTGAATTGTTTTTGGTAATTGTTGATTTTATGCCTTCAAAGGCAGGTTTTTATCCCTGTTTGATAATTATACATAAACTTGTTATGAAAAGACCCTGAAGTGCTTGTTTTTATTTGTGTTCAGCATATTGACTAAGATTTTCAATTTTTCTAAAATATCTTAAATATGTCAAATCAAATCAAATCAAATTTTATTTTATTTGTCACAAACACATACATACAGGGTACGACATGCAGTGAAATGCTTTTGACGACGGTCCGGCATGAGGGAATAATATAGGGTAAAAAAGGAGAATAAAAGATATAAATATAATAACAAAATTTAAGAAAAATATAATAAGAAAAGAAGGCAGATAAATAAGATGTAAAGATATATACATATATATGTATATATACGTACATATACACATACATATACATATATATACACATACACTGAAAATGTACACAGATATGTGCAGGTTGATGTAATATTTGTATTTGATTTCAAAGTTTTTTAATGCTTTTATTCATTGAAATATTAAATCTTATTTACTGACAATATGTTACGCCTGAAAAAAGTACAATATCTTAAAATAGGTGTCATAATTAAACATTTGTTTTATAGTAATCTTATAAGAAATATATTAATTATATTTGAATATTAATCCATGAGTCTTTCATGAGGATTCATGTATAATACATAATTGTGTTGTGTGCATGTAACCTTCATAAATGTAACATGCATAACAAAAAGCGTTGGACAATTCCACCTGTAATTTTAATTGCCATTTAGGAACACACCTTATTCTAAGGTCATTTATTTACTTGGCCCCACTACTGGGAATAAATGGATAACCCATTTATTTTTTCCCCTAAAAATTATACATAGAGGGGAAATCCCTGATGTATTTATACAATGAAATATATACCTTTCATTTTAAATTTTGATGCACAATATTTAATTTAATGTGAAACTAATTTAACTCCAGAATGAACAGAGCATAACAGAAAGTGCTTTTCCATTCCTATAAGTAACTTACTGCACTTGTCAGAGAGCTAGATTATAATCTTGGGTTTGAATAATGTCAGTGGATTTTTTTGGAGTGGGAAATTTTTTTTTTTGTTTGCCAGTATGTCTCCAGTTATTAAATTTCATTATCTACATCATTTAAATACAACGGCAGTTGGCTAACAAATAGCTCAATCAGTAATGACTTTTTTTTTGGCAAGGAAATCAGCCATAGTATTAAAATCACCTGCCTAAAACTGTATATATCTCACTGTGTTGGCAGGTACACCGATGTATTGTGGGACCTTAATTAGTATGATTTGTTTGTGTCACTCACTGGACGAATGCTTGATTGAGACTTGAAGAATTTATAGGCCAAATCAGCACTTTGAACTACAGATAATGTTTCTTAAACCATTCCCAGCAGAACTTTGCCCAGAGCAGCCCTCTACCTCTGCATACCTCTACATTGCTTTATTCCCATACTACATCATATCCAGCATTAACTTTTCAGCAATTTGTGCTTCAGACTGGAACTGTTGGGGTAGCATTCACTTCCAGTGCACATCAGTAAGCCTTGTGCACACAAGACCCTGTCACTAGTTTATCAGGTAACCTTTCTTTGACCACTTTTGGTAAATACATTAAAGACTCACTGTTCAATGCTCTGACCTGGTCTTTCTGCAATTTTATTTTGCCTCTTGTCAAAGTTGCTCAGATTTTCACACCAACCTATTTCTCCTGCTTTCAACACATCAACTTCGAGAACTAATTGTTCACCTTCCATCTTTTTTTTTTTTTTGTAATTCCCTAGTATTTTTCTTTTAACTCACAACTGTATATAGACCAACAGAGTGGTAAATGTCTTAAATGCTTCTAAATACATTTAGAGTTCTGTGATTAGATAGATTCTGACAGGGCAGCATTTTGTGTGTGTGTGTGTGTGTGTGTGTGTGTGTGTTTGGGGGTGGCTAGGTGTGGTTAGGAAGCAACCATCAATTTTAAATGAAAGCATATTATCCCAGAGGCCTCTAGGTGGCGATATCAGGATTTTATTTTGTGCTGCAGGCTCCAAAAGCAGGAAATCCCAGCCATAACCGGAAACACCTGGGTAGCTGGTGAAAATGGCTGAACTGGTCGAACTGCATAAACTGAAGGTAACAAAAAAAAAGAAAACCCAATACTGCACGTTTCTAGTCTATAGTTATATTCTTGAAAATATAAGTGTATATTTTAAGTGTATTAAATCCCTAATGTGTCTGAAGTTGTGGGATGAATTTTAGCAAGTTAGCAAAGTAAAGAACAGCTAACACCTGGTCTCTTTCTTGCTAAATAGCTAACGAGAGACAATTCGCCCTCGTTTTTTTTTTTAAATATATAATTTAATACTTTTCTTAATCGCAGTAACATTAATGTTTTTTAATTAATACAAATATCATGTAAATAAAATTGTAACGGCGTCATAAATAGTTTTTAAAAAGCGTGCTAGTCGAGTAGCTTAGCTAGTTAATGGTGTCCATTTTTACTGCCGAGTTTGAAAGCGAACATTAGTTTAAAAAAAATTTGAGATTTTAACTGGTTTTGCTTGTTTTAATTAAACGTAATTGGTATTAGTCCTGATTAAAAAAAAACGTAACGAAAGTATTCAGTTAACCGTATTATTTAAGCCAGTGTTAACGTTTTTGCGCATGCGCACGATACAGATAAATAACCGATATAGAACAGTGGTGTGAAATAAGATGTACAATCATTTCTTCAGTGTAAATCAAGTGCATTGCAGTCATGCCACATTAAAAAGCATTTCACTGCCCAGTAACAACCATAAGCTTTACTCAAGGCAGAGAATCAGAGAATGTCCTAAAAGCCTTTTTTTATTCCTACTGTATTTTACCTTTTGCTTGTATCATCAAGTACTTCTTACTGATCATAAGGTCAGGGGTACAAGCTCCAGCATCGCCAAGCTGCCACTGTTGCCCCCCTGTGCAAAGCACTGAACACTTTCTGCTCCAGGGGCACTATATCATGGCGACCCTTTGCTTGTATTTCATTATACGTAAGAAGACTGATTTCCAATATGTAAATTATATATCCCATATTTAAACCAATTTTTTTAACCCTGATCTTTACATGATTCTCAGCGCAGTAGTGAAACCAGCACATTATTGTTTCCACATATTTTTTTTACTTAATCAGAAATGTAATGAAATCTATTTGTAAGTAGCACAAGGTGCGATAATGTTCGTAACTGTGCCTACAAAAGGTCATGTCAAAAGGCTGTATATGTACAAGGATATGTTGTGATTAGGATTTTTCCTGGCAAATGAACAAAAAGAATAAGAATTTGGTTGTTTATTCAGATTTGACTGCAGATAAATAAAAGTTTGTTTTCTTATCAAACCATAACAGACTGCAAAATTAACCAAAAAAATTGAATGCTTGTTTATTTCTTTATTTATTTTTTTGTAGTTATGGTCCTGTTTAGATATCTTTAAAAAAAAAAAATTGCTACAGTGTCTTTACTGGGTTTTCAAAACATAACCAAACAAATGTAAAAGATTTATGAATTGCACCAAATGTAGCAACTCTGTATGGAACTAATCATGGCAACAAATGAATATCCGTAGGAAGCACATGTAGTATTTGTGTGACGCGTTGCATAAATTTGTGGTTGTGTTTGTAGTTAGCTGAGCTGAAGCAGGAGTGTGCTCTCCGGGGACTGGAGGTTAAGGGCAACAAAGGAGATCTGATTGCCCGGTTGCAGGCATACATAGATGAACATGGTATGTATGTGTGTTGTGGAACCGAGTCTCTTATTTTATATCTTAAATCACATATGGGAATATTTTTCTTTGTTAGATGGTTGTGTTGTGTTGCAGAGTAACTCCTGCGCCTTTTTAGTTTCATCACTTCAAACACCAACTGGCTGAATGAAAGTCATTTTGTTAACTGTGGATGAATTATCATTCCTCTATAAGCATAAAAGGCTACTTCATATTGTGTGTCTAAACACGAGGTGATGATAAAGTTAATATTATGTTGTAGCTGTGGCAAAGCAAAGTTGATGTAAAATGTGTTCCAAAGTGTTTTACTTGCTACATTACGCTTTGTCTGTGCATATTGATGAAAATGGAGTAATACTAAAATTACAGAACACTAGGATTTTTTAGATGTTTTCATGTGAAGGGAATGAAGATGGTGTCAGTTACACAAGCACATAGATTTAGTTAAATACATTTTATTTTATTTTATTTTAAAAGTTTAAATTATTCCTATTAGCAAAAAAAAAAATGTTTGTCCTTAAATTTGCTTTACTGGCTGTAAACATAATTTTGTAATGTCTTTTTAATAAGCATTTTTAGTATATAACTATTAAATGTTACATTTTTAGATGAAGATGTCAATGAGGAAGAAGTTTTAGAAGAGTTTACTGAGGTAAGTCATAAAACTGAAGTTATCTAAGCAGGTTAACCATAACATTTGTATTTATGATGCAAAAATACTGTACTTATATAGGAGGCACATAAAGCATATCCTGAAATGTTCAGAATATTTAAAAAAATCCCCCAGGAGATTATTTTGCATTCATTTGAAATGCGCACAGTCCTTGAGTAAAGCTTTGTTAAAGGCAAATACATTTTGTTTAGGAGGCAGCAGTACCTGAGGCAGAAGCTCCTGAAGAGTTACCTGCACCTGACGACACGTATGTATATTTCCCTGAACAAGATCAAGATCATCGTTTGCGATTCCCTTTATAGTTCTTTCTGTATTTATGCCAAGTTTGTACAGTCTAGTTTTGTCCATCAGATGGTGCTGTATCTGCATTTTCTTGAAGTGTTGCAAACACGGTTCATTATCATGTACTGTGCACTAATTACATGTGCGTAATAATACATACATTTTTTTTATGCATGTAAGTGGCATAATTAGTAATTTTTGATTGTTCAACATTAAAGCACGTGAGATTCTTTTTGATTATTTTTTAAAGGTGTAAAAAATTTTTTTTTTTATTTTCTGGTAATTTTTAATAGAACCCAATTTTAGTATTTTTAGTGTGTGTAATGATTTTTATTAGGGTACTGTGACAAGCAGTGAGAAACTAACTCACCTAGTAACTAATATATTGGCTAGCCAAAGTGCGTAGCCTCCTTTGAGCTATGCTAGACCAAGGGCGTACAGTTGTGTGCATAAAAAAAAATGCCCAGTGTATCTGGGGTTCAACATTCCAACCAAACAAGGGCCATTTGTAGATAAGATTGAGGTTCCCTGCACTAAACAATAAACAAAAGCTGGCATCAGTGACTTTTAGATATATAAAAGAGTAGTTTGTTACATGTACTAATCTTTCTGTTTATTCCTTTGTTCAGGGAGGCTGCAAAGAAAGTTATAAAAATCAACCTTTCAGAATCGGCTTCTGAGGTATATTTTTCTTACATCACTAAGTGCAAGCAGTTTAATACACTGAACCGGGGGGTTTGTTTTACCAAGCTTTTAAAATACAGCTTCATTTGTAATAGCCTTCTTAAGCATGACCGGTATTTTTACTGAGTTTGCTCATTTACAAAAAGTATACTTTTATTTTTGTAGCATAAAGAAAAGATTAATAAATCCCTAGAAGCCTAATAATGATCTGTATCTAAAGTGGAATTAGTCATCAAACTTCTCCACTTTGTTTAAAGGATCTTTATTTTTAATCCAAATATCCAATTTTTAGATCTTTACTTTTAAAGTCATTATAAATCTTGGTTTCTTGTCATTGTCCTGGTAAATTTTTGGATGTCTGTCTTAAATTTTCAGAGGTTGCAGAAGAGAGCAGAACGATTTAATCTTCCTCCAAACCCGGAGAGCAAGAAGGCTGCACGTGCTGCAAGGTAATGAGGATGTCTAGAATGTATACCAAAGTAATTTGTGATTAAACTGCAATCACTAGTTTTCAAAAATTCCATGATGTTTGATGTAGTTAAATATATGTTATGTGTTGCCATGGAGACACATCCATGCCATAACTGCTCATTTTTGCATGATGTTATTTTAACGTGTAGCTTATTGTAACGTTTTCTGCCAGGTTTGGAATGCCAGAAACATCAGCACCTTCCAAAGGTGAGTTTCAGCCTGATGTACACAACTAAGACAGCAAAAACATTTTAAAATATTATTTATTTAATTGTTGCTGCTTCTGTTTTACAGGAACCTCTGCCATTTCAAAAACGGATGTAAGTATGAAGTTAAAAATACAGTGCCTAATCCATGCTATGTTATTTATTGAAAGGGAAGTAATTATAATATAGAGGATATAAGGTTAAAATTAGAAAATGCAAGCTTTCTCTAACAAGTTATGTGATGCTGCTTAGTGTAGCCCCTCCCTTTTTTAACATCTTGAATTATCAAGAAAATAGAAGAATTAACTAAATAAACTTTAGTCTGGGATTTGCAGCATGAAACACCTGGAGACCACCGTATGCATATGCGCGATCGTCCAACAAGGGAGGCATGACCCTGTAGTTGCGATAATTACTGCAGTCATACTTCAGTCATAGACGTTCTTAATTAGTCTCGAGTTTCCCTTCTGAGTATTCATGCTCTGCATTTAACTATGGTAGGTTCTTGTGTGACTGAATCTAGGATTTCTGCCCAAGTTCATATAAACCTCACTTTGTGAATCAGTCTTGTGACCTTGTAGTCGTCAGCATTTCCTTCTGTGCCCACTGCGTGCAGAGTTATAAATAACAGATGGTAGCCAGGTAAGATATGCCCACCCCCCAGTGTGGGTTGGACTCAATATACAGTGGAACCCCGTTGTACGAGCTTAATTCGTTCTTGAAAATTACTTGCGTGTCCATTTGCTCATAAGTTCGAAGTAATTTTCCCCATAGGAATGAACGTTAGTGATTTAATCCGTTTCGAGATGTCATTCGATCGCTTATTTCTGCACTTTGTAGCCTATTTTTAAAAACAAATACACCGCAAACTACCGTAATATAAACATAATTTAACACTTACTCATGTGATAGTGGTTGATTGCGAGTGTGAGACGCACCACGTTCGTAACCTCCTCGGTTTCCATTAAAATTCTATTTACTTTCGTTTTTACAGCACCATCACTGATTTTCTTGGAAGACAGTTTTCAAAGTTTCTAGTGAAATAAAAATATAAAACAAAAAAAAAGTTACTGTGGGAGAGCGTATGAATACGGGAGCCACTTTTATTTAATTTTTTTTGTGTCGGTCTACTTAGTGCCCCACGCAGCAGGTCTCTGGCGCACGCATACACGCTCTCCTCCTTAAATGCACCCTCTGATCACTTGAACTAAGCGACTGATGCGACTCTCCACCGAAAACGGGGAACCGGCAGCGTAAATTTGTTCGTGGCTTTGAAATTTGCTCGTGAAACAGGATAAAATTTTGCGAGCAAGGTTGCTCGTATCTCCGTTTGCTCGTACTATAGGTTGCTCGTACAACGGGGATTCACTGTATACAGATTTGGAACCCCCCCCATGCCACTTTATACCACAGACTTTACTTTGAGGTGTGCCATTCAAAGCTAGTAACTGGGTTTGGATTGCACTCCATATTCTGTATTTTAAACATTATTCTCCATACTATATGGTATTTAATCACGACACAATGTTCTTATTATCTTGACATGACATAAGTTGTTTTCCACGCACTCGCTAAAGCACGGTTCTGAATATTATCCATGATGCTGCCCCTCTTATGCTGCATACACTTAAACATGTACTGATCACGAGGAAACAATGTTTGTCAAGATCACAAGAAAGAAAAATATATTATAATGCATGGCCTTTTAGGACTTGCGCAGAACGTATTGATTACTTTCCAAGTAATGATTTACATCAGGGGTGTCAAACTCATTTTCACTGAGGGTCATATCAGCATAATGGTTTCCGTCAAAGGGCCAGATGTAACTTGTAACAAATGTAGCTCAATGTAACTAAATGTAATGTCAAATAAATGGAATTACTCCTAAATGTTAAATAACGCTAGATTATTATTCAACTTACAAATATTACATATATATTTGTGTGAACGTTAAAAGAAATGTTTGCTTGTTGCTCTATGACATAAATCCGTTCAATTTGTCAGCTTATGAAACCCACATTACTCAATCAATGATTGATCACACTATCCAAATGTATAATTCATTTCATGGGGGGAAGTGGTAGCTCCAGCAGTTAAGGCGCTGGGTTACTGATCGGAAGGTCGGGGGTTCAAGCCCCGGTATTGCTCAAGGGCCCAAGAGTGGAAGCTTGGCAAGGCCCTTAACCCTCTATGCTCCAGGGGCGCCGTATCATGGCCGACCCTGCGCTCTGACCCCAGCTTCTAAGCAAGCTGGGATATGCAAAGAACAAATTTTAAAGCTGTAATGTATATTTGACAAATAAAGGCTATTCTATTCTAAGGATAAATAACAAGTTATGACATTACTTTGTTCAAACCTTTTTTGTCATCGTTGAGAGAATAACAGTCCAACCAACAATTGTGAGCTGCTAAGAACGTGTGACAGGTGTAGCATTTTACACTTTACATTTAAAAACTAATGAGAGATGGTTCGATTACAGTGAACGTTTGTCTGCATAAACGCTAATTGCCTTTTAAATCTTGCTCCATTAGTTTTTTTTTTTTTTGGAGGCTCACTTTGACATAATAAGCTTTGTGTGGGATGCCGTCACTTCACGGGTAACATGAACGGCATGCATTATGGGAAATGAAGTTTATGGTTTGATGCATATGATTTTACATCAGGTGTGCTTCTTTACACCAAAACAAAGGAAAGACATGATATTTTGGTTATTTATAGCAGAGTATGGTATAATTTTAATGGTCCGGCCCACTTGACATCTCCCTAGGCCGTATGTGGCCCACGATGCGAAATGAGTTTGACACCCCTGTTTTACATCCTCTGTGGTCCTCAGGTTGACGTTGAGACCTTGAAGAAAAGAGCGGAGCGATTTGGAATGAGTGTCTCCTCTGTGTGCAAGAAGGTAGGCCATAGTTTACTGGTGGAATGGCATGATGTATGAAGTTATAAAACCGTAAATATTTCCAATTGAATTCTGGATGAAACACCTTTCAGGGAATTGTTATTAAGACCTGATGGCTAAGTTAGGGCCGCCAACCTTGTAATTTTTAACATGTCACTGAACACTAGTTGGCACTGATGCCTTGCTTTTTATTTATTTATTTTTTATTCATATCCACAATCATCACTTTGACACCACCTCTCAGTAGGCAGTTATAGGCAGACAAACATCAGACCAGAGAAAAAGTGCATGAAACAGGTTTGTTTGTAAAAAAAAAAAACAAACAAAAAAAAACAGCCACTTATACACAATTCTGAAAAGAAAAAAAAAACCCTTAAAACTGCTGAACACATTTGTGATTAATAAGAATACCAATCGCACAGCAGGGTATTTTGTCAGACATCAGTGCTCAGTGATTCAGTGGACAGGCATACTTCCAAATGTAGAGGAAGACCTTCACTGATGGCCAAATTAATATCCTTTTTGAATACCTTCTGATCACAGTGTAATTGCTGCACATTCATGCTGCAAATCTCCTAAAACCTCCCCAAAGTTGCTCTATTGAATTTGGATCTGTTAAATGGGAAAACCATTAAAATAAACTGAACTTATTGTCAAAATATTTTTTTCCCCTGTTCTGGTTAGATGTAATACTCTTCACTAGGGATGCACTGAATATTCGGCCACCAAAAATTTTCGGCCGAAAATTGCACAAAAGTGCGTTTTCGGTTTTCGGCCAAAAGACTTTGAACACCAAAAAAACACGGCCGAAACAGTTTGTTGTGATGACGCAGGAAGTTTTGCAGTGATGTTGTATCTTTAAGCAGTTGCACTTGTTCTAAATGCACTTAGTTTTTATGAAAGAACATATTTAATTGTACAACCTTTCAGCAGGCCAGAGGGCCTGTACATTGTTATTTAATGTACACATGAGTGCATTTAAGTTAAACATTTAAGAGTAAATTTTAATTTTTTATCCTGTGCAATGTGCTATAAATAAATATTAATTTTTAATTGATTAATTATTTGAAACTTTAATATTAATTTATGCATTTGAAATGACTCAATTTTAGTAAGTTTAGTACACAATCATAGCCATAAATGCAATGGTATTAATAATTGCCATAATTTCTTTCGCCGTTTCATTTTTTTTCGGTTTTCGTCCTTGCTTTCCTCTTTTTTCGGTTTTCGGTTTCTGCCAAGAATGTTTATTTTGGTGCATCCCTACTCTTCACCTGTATCTGCTTGATTTGAGAGCTTTATATTGTTATGAATAGAATATTCATATACAGTAAATATATATTTCTGAATACACTTGAGCACATATTTAAGGTCTCTAATTCTAGCAGCAGTATAAACGCTATAATTAATATAAAGATATTGCGGCATTCTTTTACAAAATGTAAGAGCCTGAAACTTTTTGAAAAAATACATATTAGTGGCAAACACATTTACTTGATGGAGTCTTCTGTTCTTTGTGCAGGTTGAAGAAGATGAAAAGCTAAAAAAGAGAAAGGAGAGATTCGGAATTGTGACCAGTGCCGCCTCGGTTGGACCTGATGATTCGGAGGTAACCATGCCTGAGGTTTTATTATAATAAATTTTACATTGGAACAAGAAGCTAGAATTTATATTTAAATTATATACAGTCGAACCCACTTATCTCGACCTCGGTTAACTCGCCAACCCTATTAAGTCAGCCTTTTTGAAGTGGAACCGGCAAATTTTCGTTTTGTCTTAGCATTTTTTTAATCGGTTATGTCGATTATTTTATGTCAACGAACCCTATTATCTCAAGCACGGAGGGGCAAATTTGCCACTTAACGTCGGTTATCTCGATCCACATGACCAATCGCCAGCTTTTGACACGTCACCATCTCACTACCGTATTTTCACGTATATAAGACGCTTATTATAGAAAGTTTTACATACCCCCCACCCAGGGTGCATCTTATATACGTGAAAATACGGTAGTGCGACGGCACTGTGCAGCCGCAGAGAAACTTGCGGAAGTGGTGGAAAAATCAAGCCTTAAAGATGCTACAGGTGTAGGACACATTTTAGAGCTGTGTGTCAGAGTGAAATGACTCGAGAATCTAATTTTGACACTGGTTAGCTTTTTGTAAAAACAAACTACACCCTGCACGTTTTGTGTGATTTTGTGTTTGCAATATTGGAGAATATAATAAAGGTTTGTTTTGAGATTCGACAGTGGTTTGTATTGTATACTGGTAAATCTCTGCTGTTAGTTGGTGCACATATGCCTTTTGGTGTAAACATGTATGTAAATTTTTATAGCATGCCTTCATCAAACAAATCGCGGCAACGCTGTTGTGTAAAAAAAAAAAAACACTTCCAAAAACACGTGCATGCACATTCTCATTTAATAACGCACATCATGTACATAAAGAAATTTCAAGCACGTTAATATATTGCCGCCATATTGTTTTTTTTTTTGTTTATCTCGATCATCAGTTATCTAATCTAATTAACGCTTTTTGGCGACCCCCTACGCCGGCGAAATAACCGGGTTCCATTTTCCATGTACATTTATTTTACTTTAATTCTTAAATGTGGTTTGTTGCTCTTTTTTCCTTAGGCAAAGAAGCGAAAGCGAGCGGAGCGGTTTGGAAATGTGTGACTGATTTTTGGTTTTTCTTCTTTGTTTTTCTTTTAACTTTTTGTATTTTTTATTTTTTTTTTTTTAATCTTTCAGCTGTTGAAACATGATGTATTTTAGTTATTCAATGTGTCACAAGTTCTGTACAATAAACACCTGCCAAATTTCTGCACAGCTCAGTTTGTTTTTAATCTGCAGGGCAATTATTAGTAGTAGTAGCATTTGTTTTGTTTAGCATTTACTCTAACAGATTGATTTAAAATAAACACCCAGAAAGGCTTTTATGTATGTGTTTTTAATTGCTGGATTTAAAAAAAAAATTAAAATTCAATTTAATTTCATCTTCGCATTAATTCACTTTAAGGCACTGACCAGATATGAATTCGTCAGAATTGCAGCAGTTCCTTTTTTTTGTTTGTTTGTATTTTTTATTTTTTCCCCCTCTCTCAAAAAAATCAATTCCTTTGTATTTGCATAGCGCTTTTAACAAATGACATTGTCTCAAAGCATTTTTACAGGGAACTTAATGTGATGTAAAGGTAATATCAATGGATTCTTGGGACTGTGTGCTTCATTACTTCATAAATTGTTTCGATTTAGATTTAGAAAAAAATTGTGCCCGTATGGGCAACAAAATGATGACAGAAAATTCAGTCAAAAATGAAATGTCTCGCACAAATCCTGAATTTGGATCCTGCACCGAGCATGTACTATTGCTACAACCAGAGGAATTGAAAATGCTGATGAAAATAAAACCCAGAATAGAAAGGGTTAATGATTTTTTTGAGAAGAATTTCTATTTTGAATAATGATCCAAAAGAACAATGCTACAAATTAATGAAATATTGTATTATTCAGCACATTTTATGTACTTAAAATGTACTAAAAAACTCAATACTGAAGTAATGTTCATTTACAGCAAATGACCAAATGTGAGTAGCCAGATCTTTACATATATTTCAGTAAAAGGTAATTCCAGTAATATCCCAAACTCTATGTAGGCTTGGTGTGAAGTCTGTCAGTTTAGCATGGCTGCATGTGTGCTAATCTGTAGATTAAAAAGGACCCATCATGTACTGCATTCTGCTTATTTCACTATTCCAACCATGAGTGTCTGCTGCCACATAGCGCACAATATTGCATTTATTCAAGAACATTTCAAATCAATGGACTAAATTTCCTTTAGTGAAAACACCTTTTATATATTTGCACCTGCATCTACTGGTGTTTATTAATTGTAAATCACATTTTAACCAACGTGATTACATCGAGGCAGAATCCAATCCGTAAACAGAGTTGAGCAGTTTTACCGGCAGTCAGTGGGATTTAAACTTTAATTTGCAGTTTGCTGATCTCCTTATTTTAATTGTTTTGACAATTGTCAATGTTAAAATGCAATCCATTCAACATTCCAAATAAGCTCAAGATGTTCATAAAGAGAGAGAGAGAGCTTCTGAAATGTTTTTATTATCCTGCACCCATATATATATATATATATATATATATATATACACACACACACACACACACACAGTAATCCCCCGTTTATCACAGTGGTTACCTTCCAAAACTGCAATAAATGGACGTTATGCTATATATACAGTACTGTATTAACATTTTACTTCACTTTATACTTTCTTTTGGCTTCTCCCATTAGGGGTCGCCACAGCGGATCATCCGCATGTTTGATTTGACACGTATTATGTGTAGGAAGGATGCCCTTCCTAACACAACCCTCCCCATTTATCCAGGCTTGGGACCGGCACTAAGAGTGGCTGTGGTTGGTTCCCTGACTGATCGAAACCGGGCCTCAGCGGTGAGAGTGCCGCATCCCAACCACTAGATCACCAGGGGACCATTTTACTTCATTTTATAATTAATAATTAAATTTGTATTAATAAATGTCATTATTTCAACATAAAACTCCATAAAACAATTCTTATAACATTTTAGGTCTATCGTGAGAGGAAAATCAGATTTATTATTTATGTGGCAAATGCAATTCCACGAGATTCTTACCGCGTTAAGCTGGGGATTACTGTATATATAATTTTTTTATTTATTTATTTATTTATTTAGTATAAATATTTAGCATATTTAAAAAAAGGTTAGGCAGCCATTGTAGTTCAATATGAGCGTATACATACTTCGATTAGATGTGTTGAAACTGTGAATATTCTTTGTTGTTGAAATTAACAGCAAGAAACAGCATTGACTTCACTGTCACAGTATTTACAGAGGGCATTGCATGATCCCTATTTAGTGTTGGGTTTTTGCCTTTTTGGTAAGACAGAGTGAACAGGCTTAGAAACTGGCTTAAACACTTTGGAGCCAATAAAAAAAAAAAACTATTAAACAGTTAAACGCAAACACTTAAAATCAAAACCAGGAACAACAAACCTAAAAAAAACCCAAACAAACAGTTAAGCTATAAATAAATGTTTTACTCTTCTCTCACCAGCCCGTCTGCAAACTTCCAAATTGTTTACAGATATCTCTGCCCCTCGGCTTCAGGTTTTTTTTTTTTTTTTACCAAAAATTATTCTGTTATTAGCTGACTACAGTAACAAGTTAAGTTTGGCCGCTTTGATCTTTGTGTCGCTCTTCCAGGACGTAGGAGGAAACCAGGAGACACTTAAACAGTCATGCGCAGACCAAATGAGCCACTATTTGTGTCTAAGAGCAGTCGCAGCAATCCACCACCATGCCGGGAATCTTTCCGTGGATGATCTGCTGCTTGTCATCAAAGTAGGGCATAATTATGGGGGACATTTTGATGGGCGTACAGCAGGGTCCGGCTGAGGCTCTGGGATTGGCATGCTGCACTAAATGGGTGTGGGTATTTCTGTATGAACATGTACTCACACTGGCCTGAACAGTAGTTAGCCTTGTAGCGTTTAGGAGCAATGATCCAATCCCATCCGAATGCCTCAAAGTCCACTGTAATTGGGTAGCAGCAGCAGCGAGATGTGTGTGTGAGACACAATGTTAATTGTTGAAAATGACTGTCCTGTGGTCTTAGAACTGTATGAGTCAATTTCTGTCATTATGTTGGTGTGTGGCATTTACAATAAAATTGAGGTGTGTGTGTGTGTGTGTGTGTGTGTGTGTGTGTAAGAAGAAGGGATGGGTGATGTTCATGTGTGCCCATGTGTATGATGTGGCTCTTTGCGGTAACACAGTAAAAAAATGTGGCTCTCGGTCTGGTTGGCCACCCCTGACTAAGATCTCTCTTTAGGTTTAAGAACTATTACAAGGAACAAAATGGAAAAGTATTTTACTAAAGTTAGTACAACCTCAAGTTGCCATTGTTAATTTCAAAGCCAGATATAATTTTTGTTTTTTGTGCATTACATTTCAGTGGATGATGTGTCGGATGGTCTTGAAGAGAAGATAAAGGTAGGCAAACACTAGTGATTTACAGATCTGGATTTCTTTTTTCAATGCGATATCTCACCCAAGTCATTACAAAAGCCAATCTGCACTAGCAAAATGTGTGCAAAAACACGAGTCGGGCAACCACCTGAACCCCACCAAATCCTGTGTGGTTCACCTGGTATTTATTGCTGTCAACAATAAGTCCAAATTAAAAGGTTTAATTCTGGAGGTAGCATAAACAGAAAAAGTCAAGCTTCCAAAATACTTTAAAACGTACTTAGCACTTTGGTTCTGTAGGTTCAAAACCATCACTTGAGTCAGCTGCAGAAACTTAGAGCGCATCACAGTGCTTGTGACAAATGATACATGAAGGCGTACTATAAATGATGAAAAGAAGAAGACTTTACTTTTATATCAGTGCATGAAAGCAAAGGTTAGTGTTAATTGTAGAACTTGTCACTCTAATGTTTGTGGCCTTTTTCAACATCATCACATCAAGCTTGTGTTTTTCAGTCAGCACTCTAGTCAGCAGTTAGCCCACAAACTGGTAATGCAGTAGAAGCTCTGGGTTAGATTTAACCCCAGGTCATAGTGCTCAGTATACACCCTAGAAAGTGAGTCACAGGACTCCCCACAATACCCTGCCAGATGATCTACTAGAGTTTAAATAAAAACGATAGGGAGTTCTGGTAGCAGTCTGCCTTTCCCAGTGTTGATGAGATCTACTGTGCTAATTATTCAGAATATTTTTCAGGAAGTACAACAGTGGTCCGATGAAATTGATGTTACCGTTATTTCATAAGCTCATACCAGACCCAGACCCAAGTGTACCTGAGCTTAGAATAACCGACTGTTTAATCGTCTGTTTATTTGAATATCTTTACTTGTTATTATGAAAAGTGGCCAGTGTCAAGACAAAGGACACAAAAATAAAAAAACAAAAAATACAGCAGAATTCCAATATTTAAACCAATTAAGATAAAAAGCAATTTAGCTGTTGTACTGCAGTACATTTTTTAGATCTGCCAACCTTCAGAAATGTTTCTGAATACCACATTACACCTCTTCGCATTGTGTATCACTCCTCTCTGCCTTTACTCGTTTTCCTGAATGTTTCACTTTGGACAGGTATTTACAGGTTTAATATTTTGTTCATCTTGGCATTTTGGATCAAGACTTCTGAGTTCTAACTCTAAGCTTTTATTCACAGCTTAACAGGAAAATGTCAAGTTCAGAGTTCAGTGAGGATGAGTATATACCAAAGACAGAAGAAGAGTCAGACAGTAGCAGTTCAACAGAGGAAGAGAGTTTAGCAAGAAAAGTCAAAGAGCATAAAAAAAAAGAAGGGATGATTCAAAAACTTCAAGATCCAACAATGTAAAAGAAGGCGTGTGACATGTTCTAGTTCATTGGTGAGCAGTGGAACTAAAGAATCCTCTTCTGTAAGCAAAGACACTTGACAGTCTTCTTTATCTGACAAACATGACAGCAGAGAATCATCTTTACCTGTTAATTCAAATGTGAGGTCATGATGCTGAAGAAGAAAACGGATGGCGGAAGCAGTTCAGTGTGGCTGGCTTGAATGAGGGGACAAGCACTTACAAAACACCATCTTTAGCACTGAAGCTAGGGCACAACCTCAAGAAGATGGCAAACATTGAATGTCAGGCGATGATCTTCTTCTTCTTCTTTTGGCTTCTCCCTTCAGGGTTCGCCACAGCGGATCAATCATCCTTCTCCATACCACCCTGTCCTCTTTATCTGCCTTTTTCACCCTACCTGCATGTCTTCCGTCACCACATCCATAAACCGCCTCCTTGCTCTTCCTCTTTTCCTCCTTCCTGGAGGCTCCATTCTCAGCATTCTTCTATCGATATACCCCATGTCCCTCCTCTGCACATGTCCAACCCATCTCAATCTCCCCTTCCTCACCTTGTCTCCAAAACATCCTACATGCGCTGTCCTACTAATAAACTCATTTCTAATCCTGTCCATCCTCGTCACTCCCAACGAAAACCTCAACATCTTCAGCTCTTCTACCTTCACTTCCACCTCCTGTCTTTTACTCAATCCCACTGTCTCTTAACCATACAACATCACAGGTCTCACCACAGTCCTATAAACTTTCCCTTTCATTCTTGCAGAAACCCTTCTATAACAAATCACTCCTGTCACTCTTCTCCACCCACATCAAACTGCCTGCACTCTTTTCTTCATTTCTCTAACACACTCTCTATTAATTTGCACTGTTGACCCCAGGTGCCTGAACTCCTCCACCTTCTCCACCGCTTCTCCCTGCAACCGCACCACTCCACTGCCCTCCCTCTCATTCACACAGATGTACTCTGTCTTACTTCTACTGACTCTTAATCCCCTTCTCTCCAGCACGTACCTTCACCTCTCCAGGCTTTTCTCAACCTGCTCCTTACTCTCACCACAAATAATATCATCCGCAAACATCATAGTCCAGGGAGACTCCTGTCTGACCTCGTCTGTCAACCTGTCCATCACCACTGCAAACAGGAAAGGGCTCAGAGCTGATCCTTGATGCAGTCCGACCTTCACCTTGAACCAGTCTGTCGTTCCTACTGCACACTTCATTTCTGTAACACTGTCCTTATACATGTCCTGCACCACCCTCACATATTTCTCTGACACACCTGACTTCCTCATACAGTACCACAGCTCTTTTCTTGGCACTCTGTCGTACATGTTCTCTAAATCCACAAGCACACAATGCACCTCCTTCTGTCCTTCTCTAGACTTCTCCATCACCATTCTCAAAGCAAATAAGGCATCTGTGGTGCTCTTCCTCGGCATGAAACCATACTGCTGCTCACAGATGGTCACCTCTTCTCTCAGCCTGGATCCACTACTCTTTCCAATAACTTCATGGTGTGACTGATCAACTTAATTCCCCTGTAGTTACTGCAGGTCTGCACATCTCCCTTATTCTTAAAGATTGGTACCAGCACACTCATTCTCCATTCCTCAGGCATCTTCTCACCTTCCAGAATCTTGGTAAACAATCTGGTTAAAAACTCCAGTGCCATCTTTCCTAAACATCTCCATGCTTCTACAGGTATGTAATCTTTATCCTCTTAATCACTGCTCTTACTTCCATCTTATTAATTCTATCCAATTCTTTCTTCAACAACTCCACACCACCCAACCTTCTCTCTCTCTTATTTTCCTAATTCATCAGCTGCTCAAAATACTCCCTCCACCTTCTCAACACACTCTCCTCACTAGTCAACACATTTCCATCTCCATCCTTTATTGCCCTAACTTGCAGCACAGCCTTCCTAGCTCAGTTTTTCTGCCTGGCCAATTGGTACAAATCCTTTTCCCCTTCCTTAGTGTCCAAACTCTCATACAGCTCCTCATATGCCTTTTCCTTGGCATTCGCCACATCCCTCATTACCTGCTGCTGCATCTCCTTGTACTCCTGCCTACTTTTCTCATCACTCGGTTGATCCCACTTCTGTTTTGCCAACCTCTTTCTCCTATTGCTCTACTGCACTTCCTCTTTCCACCACCATGTCTCTTTGTTTACCTTTCTATTTCCAGATGTCACACCAAGTACTTTTCTAGCTGCCTCCCTCATCACTCCTGCAGTAGTTTCCCAATCACCCAGCACCTCTTCACTACCACAAAGCCCCTGTCTGACCTCTTCCCTTGAACTCTCAGTCCTCACTCTCCTCCTCTTCTCCACCTCCAAAACCATCCTACAGACCACCATCCGATGCTGCCAACACCTTACAGTCTCCAATCTCCTTCAGGTTTCATCTCCTACATAGAACATAGTCCAACTGTGTGCACCTTCCTTCAATCTTATACGTGACCCTATGATTCTCCTTCTTCTTAAAATACGTGTTCACCACTGCCATTTCCATTCTTTTAGCAAAATCTACCACCATCTGCCCTTCTACATTTCTCTACTTAAAACCATACCTACCCATCACCTTCTCATCACCCCTGTTTGCTTCCCCTACATGCCCATTAAAGTCTGCCCCAATCACCAATTGTTCTTTCTTAGGTACACCATCTACCACTTCATCTAATTCACTCCAGAATATTTCCTTCTCCTCCATCTTACAACCCACTTGTGGAGCATAGACAGTAGCCCAATTTCCACCGGTGCCCTGTTGGCCAACTATACCTGTAGCAGTCGTTGGTAACCCAGGCCTCGACCGTTCCGGTATGAAATTCTTATTTGTGAGCCGCATATTAGATTTGGCCTTTTACGCTGGATGCCCTTCCTAATGCAACCCTACCCATTTATCCGGGCTTGGGACCGGCACTAAGAGTGCACTGGCTTGTGCCTCCCTAATGGCTGGGTTAAAGTTGAAGAGAGGACAACTGTATCAATTCAAAGAAAGGAATCTAGATGAGATCCAGATTGATCCACAAGGTAAAACAGGCCTGAGTAAATAAAGATGTTTAAAAAATCTCTAATTCCATGTTATTATTAACAGGAATACCACAGTTGGTTATAGATTATTTGATGAATGTAGCAGTTTAAAAAATTATTCTCCACTTATTTAGCTATAATAATTTTCTCGGAAGTTGCTGTGTTTACTAGAGAGAGTATTGATCTACAGTGAAGGATCAGACTCTGAAAACGAGAAAGAAAACAATGCTTCACCACCACTCTTAAATTCTGCAGGTAGTAGTCAGCTAATGTAGGGAATGATGGGAATGCAAGAGAGGAAATATTGCTGGAAGAAAACAATTAAGTGCTTAATGATATTTAGGAGTTTTTATTGAATTATTTAATAAAAGAGCTTTTTATTATACAGACAAATCAAAGAAGTCAACTGCTGAAGTTGGACGACACAAAAGTCATCAACCAGCTAAAGGTAATAATATTCTGATATTGAAAACATCTTATAATGTTGTACTTGTAAAGAAATGTGCATTCTGTTTAGGGCTTTTATGATTTGAATGTATTTTACTTGTTTTTAATATTTTTTATGCTATATTTTAATATCCTGAGAAGAGAATAAAATAAAAAGATATTTTTTGTAATTTCACCTGTTTATCTTTGGTTCAAAAGTACTGCAACTGATTGGCAATGACTTAGAAGAACAATACACAACAAAGCTGTTTTTCAAATGTCTTATGAAATGGGTCATTCAATTTTCTGTCAGAAATCAAGTAATTTCAATAGAAATCTGCACCAGGAACCATTTTAATAAAGGCCCCCATGATTTTCACATAGAGGTGAAACTAGATATCAGAATTGGATCCCTTTTTTTTTAATAATACTTTTTTAGATCGTTTGCTTTTGGTCACTCTGGACCAATATAATTCAATCATATGCACAGTTTTTAATTGCAACATGTAAAGAAAGGGAAGTATCCTCCTGTATTAAGTTATAACCAATTTCCAGTGCAGGACTTTATGCTTAAGACCATGTAAAGGTGACGTATAGGTGTAAAGGTGACGTATGCCAGAATTACAACTATGCAAGCCCAGTGCATGGAGTGCATTGTAAGATTCCCAGAGCACTTCAAGGGAGAAGTTGGGAGGCAGTCAAATGTTATTTGTTAAAAAAATCTTATTGATTGCATGAAGCGAAAAATGTAAAGGTGAAAAGCATTTACTGAATGTTTTTTGTGTGTGTGTGTGTTTGGTAAAGGCAACAGGTCCAAAAACATTTTAGTTCAAAATGCTGACAAATAAATGTTAAAGAGAATTAAGATGTCACAGATTCTTGTTTTTGTGGGTATTGCTCAAATGTCCAAACTTTTTAGGTGGTTGTTAATCAGGGTTGCACACCAAATATCTTCTACCTAATACTGATAGATAAATTATATAGCAATATATCTTGCAACACGGTTGATCACATGCATGTTCTGTTTTAATTTAAATAGATTCCAGAATGCACAGATCATTAGTTATCATAGACCATGATGGTGTTAATGAACATGAACAACACAATGACACATTCACGATGACAATGTTTAAGTGTAATGTTTGAAGTGGAGCTTGAAAAAATAAAATGGAGATGTGAGTATATTGTTTGTTGTTTTGTTTTGTTTTAATATTGAAAAGCAAGTTCTTCATTTTAGGGCTTTTTGAGGGTAAAATATGAATGGTGTAATTCAGAGGAATAACTCTTGGTAGAGTTATTTATTCTTTGTAGTTCACTCATAACTGATGATAAACAACTCTGGAGTGGAAGTAAATTGTGGTAGAGTAAATTTGTAGTTCCTCTGAACAGAGTTAAAAAGTAGCAGAGTCAATTTCATGTACCACTGAACTGAGTAAAATAGTACAAGAGTTAATTTGAAATAACACTAAATAGAGTCAAATATAACACGAAAGAGTAAAATATGAACACTAAATTGAGCAAAATTAACTCTGGAAAAACAACTCTATCAAAAGAGTGACTTTTACTCTTTTTAGAGAGGGACCAAATGTTATATGGCATAGAGTAAAATTTTCTTCAATTTGAGTAAATTTTACTCGGTCAAATTTACTGTGTAGAGGTGAAACTAGATATCAGAATTGGATCCCTTTTTTTTTAATAATACTTTTTTAGATCGTTTGCTTTTGGTCACTCTGGACCAATATAATTCAATCATATGCACAGTTTTTAATTGCAACATGTAAAGAAAGGGAAGTATCCTCCTGTATTAAGTTATAACCAATTTCCAGTGCAGGACTTTATGCTTAAGACCATGTAAAGGTGACGTATAGGTGTAAAGGTGACGTATGCCAGAATTACAACTATGCAAGCCCAGTGCATGGAGTGCATTGTAAGATTCCCAGAGCACTTCAAGGGAGAAGTTGGGAGGCAGTCAAATGTTATTTGTTAAAAAAATCTTATTGATTGCATGAAGCGAAAAATGTAAAGGTGAAAAGCATTTACTGAATGTTTTTTGTGTGTGTGTGTGTTTGGTAAAGGCAACAGGTCCAAAAACATTTTAGTTCAAAATGCTGACAAATAAATGTTAAAGAGAATTAAGATGTCACAGATTCTTGTTTTTGTGGGTATTGCTCAAATGTCCAAACTTTTTAGGTGGTTGTTAATCAGGGTTGCACACCAAATATCTTCTACCTAATACTGATAGATAAATTATATAGCAATATATCTTGCAACACGGTTGATCACATGCATGTTCTGTTTTAATTTAAATAGATTCCAGAATGCACAGATCATTAGTTATCATAGACCATGATGGTGTTAATGAACATGAACATTTCCTGCTTGTCATATTACATGAGTGTTGTATATTCGAAAATGTGGGACTCTCAGAATTGAAGAGAATTAGATGTGTTAAACAGGAAGTGGGGGTATGGATTTTTTTTACTGTTTACTTTCTTAGAAATGGTCTATTCAAATACAAGAGATAATGGGAAATAGTGAAATGCAAAATAAATAAAAACAGTTAAATTCTCCCTTTCAAACAACTCTTTAGTTATGGTCTGAACTTAATCTTCATTGTTAATTTTATACAGTTATAATTGCATATAAAATGGATAATCTGCAGATAATTTATAGTGACACTTAGAGGTGATTGGTGGCAAGACAAAATAGGGACGCCCCACCAGAATAGAAAAAACGGACTAAAATTGAGCTCTCTAAACTTGTGTATTTCTGATAATAAAGATGATTTTTTTGAAACCAAAAAATCCAAAAGAGACGTCTGACTTAAAATTGCAGCCTTAATTTAATGAGAAATCCCTGTCCCCGGTTGAAAGCTGCGGGTTCCAAAAGCAGGTAATCCCAGCCAGAATCGGAAACACCTGGGAAGCTACGAAAATGGCGGAATTGGATAAACTGCTTAAACTGAAGGTAACAACAAAAAACAAACACACACTGCACGTTTCTAGTCTATAGTTTTAGTCTTGAAAATATAAAAGCTCTTTAAATATTCCTAATGTGTCTGAAGTTGTGGGATGAATTTTAGCAAGTTAGCAAAGTAAAGAACCGCTAACACCCAGTGTCTTTCTTGCTAAATAGCTAACGAGAGACGAATTCGCCCTTATTTTTTATATAATTTAATACTTTTCTTAATCGCAGTAACGTTAATGTTTTTTATAATAATAAAAAAGCATGTAAATAAAATCATAACGTCAGGAATAGTCGAGTAGCTTGAAAGTGAACAAAACACTGTAGAGAGATTTTAACTGGTTTTGCTTGTTTTAATTAAACGTTATTTGTATTATTCCTAAATTTATAAAAACGTTACAAAAATATTTAGTTAACCGTATTATTTAAGCCAGTGTTAACGTTTTTGCGCATGCGCACGATACAGATAAATAACCTATATAGAACAGTGGTGTGAAATAAGATGTACAATCATTTCTTCAGTGTAAATCAAGTGCATTGCAGTCATGCCACATTAAAAAGCATTTCACTGCCCAGTAACAACCATAAGTTTTATTCAAGGCAGAGAATCAGAGAAGGTCCTAAAAGCATTATCTGATAAGCAGTGTCTTCTATTTAAGGGGCATTTTAATTTCTAAACCTTTTTTTAAAATCTCTATTGTATTGTACCGTTTGCTTATATCATCAAGTACTATCATAAGGTCGGGGGTACAAGCTCCAGCATCGCCAAGCTGCCACTGTTACCCCCTGTGCAAAGTAGTGATGTCCGGTTCGTGAACGAATCGTTCATTCGAACTGGTTCTTTTTAGTGAACCGGTTCACCAAATCAGACTGAATCGTTCAAAACAATTTGCGTCTTAAATCAGCACTAATCAACAAGATTACTCAAGTTACTCACTTGAATGTGTATGACCGCCTATCCGACTCAAAATGAATCAATATCCCTGAGAATGGGGTTCTTCTTTAGTTTCTCCAACAGTACACACATTAAACTGAAACATGCTGCTGAACAAGTGATCATCACTGAGCATGCGCATACCTGCCGATTCCGAGTAACACACATACTGCTGTTCTCGAGTCACCAGTACTGTATCAAGAACCGTTTCTTTCGGACATGTCCGACATACTGAGAATGATCATGAAGTTAAAAATACAGTGCTTTTGCTGGCTGTAAACGTCATCATTAATAAGCATTTTTAGTATATAACTATTAAATGTTACATTTTCAAATGTTGTCAATGAGGAAGAAGTCATAGAAGAGTTTACTGAGGTAAGTAATAAAATAATAATAATAATGCAAATGTAAAGATTTTAGTCAAACTGTCTGGGTAAGCATTTTAAAATTGAAGTTATCTAACCTTTGTATTTATGATGCAAAAATACTGTTTCTATAGGGTTACTGTACTTATATAGGGAGCACATAAAGCATATCCCGAAATGTTTATAACAAAAAAAAATCCTTCAGGAGATCCTTTAGTAGTTTTAACTTCAGCATTCAGTTATATTACGCACAGTCCTTGAGTAAAGCTTTGTTAAAGGCAAATCAATTTTGTTTAGGAGGCAGCAGCACCCGAGGCAGAAGCTCCAGAAGAGGCACCCGAGGCAGAAGCACCAGGAGAGTCACCTGCACCTGAGGCAGAAGCTCCAGAAGAGTCACCTGCACCTGACAAATATGTGTATTTCCCTGAACAAGACCAAGAACACGTTGTTTGCGATTCCCTTTGTAGTTCTTGTTGTATTTATGCCAATGTCTAGTTTTGTCCAGCAGACGGTGCTGTATCTGCATTTTCTTGAAGTGTTATTAACACAGTTCATTTTCATGTACTGTGCACTTATTACATGTTCATAATTAAATGTTCAGTATCTTTAATGTGTGTAATAATTTTTATTATGGCACTGTGACAAGCAGTAAGCAAACTAACTCCTCTAGTAACTATAATATATTGGCTAGCCAAACTGTTTAGCCTCCTTTGAGCTATGCTAGACGAAGGGGGTACAGTTAAGCCATTTAAAGAATAAATTCAGCAGCTACCCCTGTTTTTAGTTAGTACTTTGGTCAGATCAGTTCTGAGGTGTTGCCTCTGCGTGCTATAAATCTCCTCACAGCCATTAAGAAGGAATCAGTGTCTATAGCTGTGTGAATCTCAATATGTACACATCGGGTTGTGAGAAACAAAGATTATTCCCCATCTGTTCTCCAGGCTTCTGCCTAATTTGGTTTGGAAAGGCCCAAAACAATCCATACCAGTACTGTAGAAGGGTGGTTTGTAAAGTCTCAAGTGTGCTGGAGGAAGATCAGCCATTTTAGGGGTCTCAGGTTTAGCCTTCCACATGCAGTTATGTTGGGATGAGGGCTTGGTTCATTGTCATCCTTATGAAGCTAAACTAAAACATTTGCATCCTGTATTTTTTAAACAGTATTCTCTCTCTGAATCAAAGTCGCAGGGAATAGACAAGATCCTGACCTCTCTGTTACAACATAGTGTGATCAAGCCGCGTGTGACTTAATCCGGTTCCTAAGCCAGACGGCACTTGGCGCTTCACTCAAGACTTGAGAAAAATAATTGATGTTGTGGTTCCTGTTGCACCTGTTGTACCCGATGTGGTCTCTATTATCACTTAAATTCCATGCTATCATACACACTTCTCGGTGATTGACTTGTGTTCTGCCTTTTTCAGCGTTCCTGTAGAAGAGCAGATGCATACTCTTTTTGCCTTCACGCACAGGGGGCACCAGTACACTTGGACGCGTCTGCCACAAAGATTCATTGACTCCCCGGCATTTCCGCTGTGGTAATGGACGCCCTCTGTGATCTTGCCCTCTGTATCAAACCTCCAGCCAGACAATGGTGAAGCGTACTGATGTTTTAAAAAGCCTTTATTTTGTGTTCACTGTTCACTTCACTATCACTTGTCATGTGACACTGACGTGTCACATGACAAGTGATAACAACACATTAAAACACTTCTTCACAGTTAAATAGATTAAACCACATATTAATGCATATACATATTGAACAAATCAATCATAGTACCTTGTTCCCGTGGTGCTTCATTATCCCTTACTTTCCTTGAGAACCTTGTATGATTTCAGAGCATTTTAGCGACATGACTTTCCTTTTCCATGTGTGCGTCTCACTAACTAGTGGGGGCGGAGTTAAAGGACTATACAGTATGGGGGTGGAGTTAAAGGACTATACCATATGGGGACGGAAGAGACCAAACAAAATAGAGCTCAAAAGGATTACCTTATTTACTCTATTCTGAGAGTTAGTTACACCCTCTCCTCTGACTCTGTTGTCTTACAGTATGCAGATGATCTCCTGGTATCCACAGTTTCCAAGGACCTCTGTGAACAGGCCTCTCTGTGCCTCCTGCATCATCTGGCAAGAAAAGGATTCAAGGTATCTAAAACCAAACTTCACTTTTTAAGACCACTGTGAAATACATAGGGTTCAAACTCTTTTAAGGCAGCAAATGGCTCTCTAAAGATTGTGTACAGGTCATTCTTAACACAAGGCGTCCCTCCACAAAGCATGCTTTCATTGCTTTCTTTGGACTGATTAACTACTGCCGTCTATGGATACCTGACTGCTCTTTCCAGGACAAACATCTCCGCTCTGCAATCTCACACAACGATCCTTTGCAGCACCCGCTAACGTAGGCACCCGAGATAAATGAGGCGTACAAGGCTTTGTGGTCAGCTCTGTGTTTAGCTCCTGCTCTTGGACTTTCAAACTATCATAAGGTTTTTCACCTTTATGCGTGTGAACAGGTCGGAACTGCCCCTGCTGTCTTGGCGCAGGAACATAGGGACCATGTGCATTCCTGTCCAAAACACTTGAGGGCTTAGGGTTTACCTGCGTGTCTTCGTGCGGTTGCTGCCTGTGCTGTGATGGTCCAAGACGCTGAAAATTTGGTGTTGTCTCATCCTATGATCTTGCACTCTCCACATCAGGTGAAACAGGTCCTTCAGAACTTGCACACACAACACATGACAGTTTAGAGAAGCTCCAGCTATGAAACTATCCTTTGCTCGACCAGTTATTTGGAAATCCAGGCCACTTCTTCTTTTGACACTTTTGATCATGCACTTGCTCCTTTGATTAATGCACAAGAGACACACTGCACGACACCACAAATGATTGCTGCTCAGAGGTCAATGGTAAAGTTGCCCTCCATCATAGACTACTGGCGACAGAGCAGTATTTTCACAATTCCCTTTCCAGCAACAATTCTGTCAAGGGACAGATACAGGAACATTTCGTGGAATGTACACATGAGTCACCCAGATACAGACAAAGAAAAGGACAGAAAGAGGGGCACATCTGAACGTCTGTTCAGAGTGAAACTGTTTATGGACACAATCCGTAAGACATGCAAAGCAATTTATCAACCTAGAAGACATTTAGCCGTGGAAGAGAGGATGGTAGCATGCAAAGCTAACACTTAGAGGACACAGTACATGAAAACCAAGCCGACTAAGTGGGTGTTCAAGTTGTTTGTTGTTGCCCCGATTCCTCAAATGGATACACTTATTATTATTTAATGCATAGTATTGTAGCCTTACAGGCTAGGATTTGCAGAACCCTACTGTAGTGTATTGTGTTAGTTTTTGTTGCACTCTTTATTTTTTATACATACTGTACTGTATTGTTTTATTGTTACACAATTCCCTTTTTAATGCTATCCTTGCTAATGTGTATTTTTAATAAACACAAAGGAAACACATTCCTTGTTGTAGTACTGTACTTCTCACTGTGATCCTGGCTCAGTGATCCGCAGCTCATTATGTAATTGACAGCTCATTATGCGACCCATTGTCTACGAAGCTGTCAGTCACAGCATGTCGACGCCTCTTCGCTTATGGCCTTTCAAAGTTGAAAGTGTCTTTTAAATTTTAAATCAAAGTATTGTTCAAGGTGAATGAGCAGGCAGGATGTTTTTCACATGATTAAAAATAAAAAAACGTACATTAGATGATCTGTTCTCAAAAAGTCTTGGCGAATGTTTGCTATCGGTTTTGTGGCCTTATTTCAGTGAGTTTTTTTTTTGCTTTTTTAAAAACCACGCATAAACCTTATTTTGTCAAAAATACAAACAAACACATATAAGTTGTTTACATATTATGGTAGCCCAGTTTGTGCTGAATACAGTGTAATAAGCCTTTTGTCAATAATATATTTTAAAAGAACCAAATGTAAGAGCACGTCAAAATCTCTCAAGGGGTCAAAAGACTCCAGAGGGTTAAAACGATGAGTCTGTCTAGTTCTTTAACTAAGTTTAAGTTTAGTAAGTCTGTAAATTATATTCCTAGGGCATCATTTATATCATCTACATAAAAATAAAAATTTTCTACAAGCAGCACTTTATCAAAATTGACCAAAAGGTGAGAAAGAAAATCAATGTGGAGCCCTGGGGGTCTACTGTATACACAGTGTCCAGACCGAGAGATAGTAGGTGTTTTTAATCTTTATATATAAAGGTACAGCATTAAGAATAAGCACATTAAGTGATTTAAACCTGAATCCTAATCTTTGACTGACATGAAGAAGGGTGCTATAAACAGTTGTTAGACCACCCCCGTGACCAGTCTGATGGGGATCTTGTAGTGTATTTATTCCTTGATCTTAAAATAAGGTTTCTATAAAATTGCCTATATGTGTACTTGTAACTATTTGGTTTGTTGTAAACAACTATCATCATTGTGAATTGCATGATGTCTTACCAGTCAGATGGAGTTCAGCATCCTGAAGATGTTGTCTCAGAATCAGGGAGGTAAAACCTAGGACGCTCCCAGAAAAAAAACTCTACAACATGACTGTAGCTATTCATGTAAAGCAAAAAGTCTACTGAACCGCTTAATTCCTCTCAGTTACGTGGGAAGCGGTCCATGACTATGATCCTCGTCATGGGTGATGTGCTAAATACTGTCTCAACCAGAATAAGGAAAAGTGCCTCTATAGGATCTCCATTTGCCTGAAGTCGTTCGTTCCAGCATGGAGGACAACATCTCAGAATACCTTGTTCGTTTTCAGGATCAAGTACCTGCGCAGCGACATCTAGAACACGAGCAACAGGAAAAAATAAATAAACATGCAAGTGTAAATACTTAGCGTTACAGTCTACTGCTAATTATTCTGGACATACTCAGTGTTACAGTCTACTGCTCATCAAACTGTACATACTCAGTGTTATGGTCTACTCACTGCGCATGGAACTGCACATACTCAGTGTTACAGTCTGGTGCTCATTTAACTCTACATACTCAGTGTTTTAATCTACTGCATGTTTAACTGTACATACTCCGTGTTACAATCTACTGCTTATGTAATTGTACATGCTAAGTGCTAGAGTCTACTGCTCTTCAAACTGTGCATACTCAGTGTTACAGTATACTGCTAATGCAAGTGTACATAGTGTTACAATATACTGCATGTGTAACTGTACATACTGAGTGAATGTTATATAACTATATTCATACCAGAGGGAATTTCACTGTGAATTTATGATGAGTTGTACATAATGATCTGTGACTGTACATACTAATCTATACCTACTGTACATAGTGTTTTACTCTTAGTAAAAGCTGCCACCCAACTGCATTCTATCATTGTGTACTATTTGTTCTACAGGGTGGACTATCTGCCTTCACATAGAGCACAAGTGTCACAATGAGTTTTGGCGTCTCTGTGACGTCGCCGTATTGTTAAAAACACAGAACGCGGAGCAGCAGCCCACAGACTACCAGCTATTAAGTGTCAAACTTCTCCACCACGCAACTAACCGCGATCAATTTCATCAACTTCAAACGTGTCAACACACCAGCGGTATTTACCCCAAAACACGTTTTGGATCTATTCCTACAATGATACACGTTCACGAATCTGATTTTTAGTTTAATTGATTTGATTAATGTTCACGGATTCATTGCTAGTCACGTGCTCACCCAGAACATCAGGGAAGCTCTATCTAGCATGAAAGTAGTTTAGCTTCAGTAAACTTCCTAAACATTAACGTCACATAAACCATAAACCAATCATTAATAATTAAAATTACCTTTAGTGGCTGTAAGTAAAAGGATCAGTCCGTTGAGTAAAAGAGCATAAAGACCGAACAGGCAAAATCCTGACATCACACAGAAGCTAAACTGCGTTCGCCACGCCCCCAAAGCCACGCCCCCTTTGGAACCGTGAAGACAAATAATCTTTATTTTCCTGCCCAGAGAACAATAATCACCTTGCGCATAATCTGAAAAATGGGGAAAACACTTATTGTTAATATTAAAAAAAATCATTAATTATTGAGTGATTTGTAATCAAAGCTGTTCTCTCTTTTCACAGATTCAGCAAATTCACAAAAGGAAAAACAGGAAAAGACCTACAGAAATGCAAAAGTAAATGCACACATTTATACATTCGTTTATGAAAACTGTATTTACTTCAAACCATGTAGTATGAACTGTCATCAACTTGTTGTGGGAGCATCATTATGTCCCCCTCAATTTCACAGACTACCTCCACTGTTTAAAACATTCCACAATACAATGTACAAGATTCAGTTACACAAACTGAATTATATAATTACCTATCCACAGTGTGTGTGTGTGTGTATGTATATATATATATATATTGATTCTGAAGGAAGAGTACAGTAAGAGTGTAGTGGAGGTGAAAAGAGTTTCTGATAGGGTGATGAACGTGAAGCTGGAAGTTGAAGGAAAAATTCTGGAGTGAATTAGATGAAGTGGTAGATGGTGTACCTAGAAATGAAAGATTGGTGATTGGGGCAGACTTTAATAGGGCATGTAGGTGAAGGGAACAGAGGTGATGAGGAGGTTATGAGTAGGTATAGCCTAAAGGAGAGGAATGTGTAAGGGCAGATGGTGATAGATTTTGAAAAAAGGATGGAAATGTGGTGAATAAGTATTTTAGGAAGAAGGCGGATCAGAGGGTGACGTATAAGAGTGGAGGAAGGTGCACACAGGTGGATTATGTTCTATATAGGAGATGCAACCTGAAGGAGATTTGAGACTGTAAAGTGTTGGCAGAGACAGTGTAGCTAGAAAGCATCAGAAGGTGGTCTGTAGGATGGTTTTGAAGGCAAAGAAGAAGAGGAGGAGAGTGAGGACTGACAGAAGAATAAGATGGTGGAAACTGAAGGAGGAAGAGTGTATTGTGAGGTTCAGGGAAGAGGTCAGACAGAGGCTTGGTGGTGGTGAAGAGGTGTTGAATGATTGGGTAACTACTGCAGGAGTGATGAGGGAGGCAGCTAGAAAAGTACTTGGTGTGACATCTGGAAATAGAAAGCAAGACAAAGAGACATAGTGGTGGAATGAGGAAGTGCAGGAAAGCATAAGAGGAAAGAGGTTAACAAAAGAGAAGTGGGATCGACAGGGTGATGAGAAAAGTAGGCAGGAGTACAAGGGGATGCGGCAGCAGGTGAAGAGGAATGTGGCAAAAGCCAAGGAAAAGGCACAAGAGGCTGTATGAGAGGCTGTATGAGAGGCTGTATGAGAGGTTGAACACTAAGGAAGGAGAAAAGGATTTGTACTGATTGGCCAGGCAGAGAGACCGATCTGGGAAGGATGTGTTGCAAGTTAGAGCAATAAAGAATGGAAATAGAAATGTTGACTAGTGAGGAGAGTGTGTTGAGAAGGTGGAGGGAGTATTTTGAGCAGCTGATGAATGAGGAAAATGAGAGAGAGAGAAAGTTGAATGATGTGGAGTTAGTACAGCAGGAAGTGGATAGGATTAGTAAGGTTGGAAGTGAGATCAGCGATTAAGAGGATGAAGAGTGGAAAGTCGTTTGGACCAGATGACATACCGATAAAAGCATGGAGATGTTTAGGAGAGATGGCAGTGGAGTTTTTAACCAGATTGTTTACCAAGATTCTGGAAGGTGAGAGGATGCCTGAGGAATGGAGAATGAGTGTGCTGGTCCCGAGCTTTAAACATAGGGGGGTTGTACAGACCTGCAGTAACTACAGGGGAATAAAGTCAATTAGTCACACCATGAAGTTATGGGAAAGAGTAGTGGAAGCCAGGCTGAGAGAAGAGGTGACCATCTGTGAGCAGCAGTATGGTTTCATGCCGAGGAAGAGCACCACAGATGCCTTATTTGCTTTGAGAATGTTGATGGAGTATAGAGAAGGACAGAAGGAATTGCATTGCGTATTTGTGGATTTAGTGAAAGCGTACGACAGGGTGCCAAGAAAGGAGCTGTGGTATTGTATGAGGAAGTCAGGTGTGTCAGAGAAGTATGTGAGGGTGGTCCAGGACATGCATGAGGACAGTGTGACAGCAGTGACGTGTGCAGTAGGAACGACAAACTGGTTCAAGGTGAAAAGTGGATTGCATCAAGGATTGGCCCTGAGCCCATTCTTGTTTGCAGTGGTGATAGACAGGTTGACGTACAAGGTCAGACAGGAGCCTTCCTGGACTATGATGTTTGCGGATGATATTGTGATTTGTGGTGAGAGTAGTGAGCAGGTTGAAAAGAGCCTGGAGAGGTGGAGGTACACTCTGGAGAGAAGGGGAATGAAGGTCAGTAAAAGTAAGACAGAGTACATGTGTGTAAATGAAAGGGAGGGCAGTGGAGGGGTGCAGTTGCAGGGAGAAGAGTTGGAGAAGTTGGTGGAGTTCAGGTATCTGGGGTTAACAGTGCAAAGTAATGGAGAGTGTGTTAGGGAAGTAAAGAAAAGAGTGCAGGCAGGGTGGAGTGGGTGGAGAAGAGTGACAGGAATGATTTGTGATAGTAGGGTATCTGCAAGAATGAAAGGCAAAGTTTATAGGACTGTGGTGAGACCTGCAATGTTGTATGGATTTGAGACAGTGGCATTGAGTAAAAGGCAGGAGGTGGAGGTGGAGCTGGAGGTAGCAGAGCTGAAGATGTTAAGGTTTTTGTTGGGAGTGACGAGGATGGAGAAGATTAGAAATGAGTTTATTAGAGGGACAGCGCATGTAGAATGTTTTAAAGACAAGGTGAGAGAGGCGAGATTAAGATGGTTTGGACATGTGTAGAGGAGGGACATGAGTTATATTGGTAGGAGAATGCTGTGGATGGAGCCACCAGGAAGGAGGAAAAGAGGAAGGCTAAGGAGGAGGTTCATGGATGTGGTAAAGGAAAGACATGCAGGTAGTAGGTGTGAAAGAGGCAGATGTAGAGGACAGGGGGGTATGGAGACGGAGTTGTATTGCATTGCAGTTAAAGTTCTATCTAAATGTTTCCTTTTTTTTTTTCACAGAAGGGCCAGTGTTGAAAACCAGCTTCTGGAACTTAAAGGTGTGTTTAGTTTTGATGTTTCCGCCTTCAGTGTATAAAACAGTGCAAGCATATAACTGCATTATGCAGTTCTATTACACAATATAATTAGTGGGATCTGAGCACATTTCCATTTTATTTTGATATTTATTTTACAGAAACAGACACCAGACAAAATCTGGAAATTCGAGGCCTGGAAAGCAAAGTCAGTAGCCCCAAGAAATGCATGCGCTTAATTAAGGTACTTTCTATTTATTTTACATGCAGACATCATTAAACTGTTAGTGGGAATTGTGATTAAAGTAAAACTAAATGCACTTGTATTGAATTTGTCAGTTGATCTTTGTTTATGAAACTTAACAGGAAGAACTCCTCAAATTGGAGAGCGAGATGAACAAAGGTAATACTGAATCCCTTCGAGTTTTTGTATATTTTGATTACAGAGGAAAGTGTTTTTCCAGGCAGACTAAAAAGCAGTGTGTGTGTGTGTGTGTTAATTAAAACCTTCAAAGCAACACATATTTATTCACTTTATTCATGTATTTCTTTACTCAGATATAAAAAATAAATGAGTAAACTCCACCGGAAAATAATTTTTGATCACTAAACATTTGTTTATGATGCATATTGCAGCGCAATTGAAATTTAAATCCATCTGTGTGGAAACACAGCAAACGTTCCGTTTTGTGTCCTGATGATTTCCTAATTAAAAACACCATAATTTCTTTTAAACATTTACAAGAATCTTTTTCTTTATGTCCTCTAGGTAGAGTTTGGTTTCACTAATAATAAACATACATTTGCATAAAGCATAAATACTTGCCCATGCCCATGTTGATGAGAGTATTAAAAACCTAAAAAGTATTAATTTAAGGTATGTTTAGAAAAGATAAATATGTGCAATTGAGTTGTGATTAATTGTTAGTTAACTCATGACAATCATTCGCTTAATCATGATTAAATATTTCAATTGATTGACAGCCCTATTATTAATATGATGCAAGGTCCAGTTTCCAGGGTGACACTAAAACAGGTAGTAGTTATCGCTACCTATACTTAAGTAAATGTCAGAGCCCAAACTTATTTACTTTTACTTGAGTAAAAAATAAAGTCAGTACTTCAACTTTTACAAAAGTATTTTAAATCATGAGTATCTGTACTTCTTCCTTAATGAACTATGTGTGTAATTTTGCCACCTCTGTTTTCTATAAAATAGTATATAATTCTCCTATGGCTGCCTCATGACCCTCTGTCCCGTCCACAATTTCAAATCTTTGTTGTATGTTCTTTTGAACATTACTCTTGACAATTCTCCCTTCAAGGAGAAAATATGTTGTGCTCATTACTGCTTCGTTACTGCTGATTTTAATCAGACAATAGGCACTTCCTTGTATACTGACTTTGTTGTGTAACATTTTTTACAGACGCTAACACCAGACTGGATTTCCAAGACCTGAATTTCAAAGTCAGAAGCCTCGAGAAAAGCATCGGATCAATTAAGGTCCTTTTTTTTATTTTCAATGCAGTCGTAATTCAACTTTCAGTGAGAACTGGAACTAAATGAAACATGCACTTGTGTTGGATTTGTTAGTTGATGTTTGTTTTTGATCTTTAACAGGAAAAACTCACTGAACTGGAGAATGAGTTGAACAAGGGTAATACTGAAATCTCTCCAAGTTTCTGTATATTTTGATGTATAAGGTATTTGATTTGACTCTGTAATAAACTGGTTATTGTCACTACAGAGAAAACGAGTTCCTCCACTCAGACTGGGAATGAGCAGAAAGCTGACAAAGGTATTTAAATGTCACATGTTGTAAACTATTTTCTAGAAAATGTACAATATGATCTTTGCATGTGCTAAAGCTAGCATGTACATCCTTCTCCAAAAATATTGGAACAAAAGGCCAGATTTTTGATTGCTAAATGAAGAAAGAGTCGCCAATGTAAACCTAATGAACCTAAATGTGTAACAGTCAGGAGTTTGAGTCTGGTAAACAGAGACCTGACAGTTTCTTGTACAGTGTTATAAAATACTGAAAGTAAAGGAAAAGTACTATGCAGAATTTAACAAATTTATTGGAGAAAATATTATGAATGTAAAAAAAAGATTACTTTGTTAAAATTATCTTCCAAATATGATAATCAACCTAATATGGTAAAATTTTACTTCATTTAACAGAATGAAGTACTTATTCTGGTCATTGTGTTGTATAAAATAGTATGATTAATGTAGTGTGTGTGTGTGTGTGTGTGTGTGTGTGTGTGTGTGTGTGTGTGTGTGTGTGTGTCAGATGTCGAATCTCCCCTCCCAGAAAATCAAACCCAGACAAACCTGAGAGCAAAGAGAGCTGCATCAGGCATGCCACCACCCAGTGCTGCTAAAAAGCCTCGACTTGATGCTGCACCTCACAAACACACAACACAATCCCTCATCACTAGTGCATTAGAAACACTGCAGGATTCCTGTTATGATGTTTTATCTCAAATATCGATTGATGCTCTACTTGAAGGAAACTGTGAACTTCCTTCTCTGACAGATGAAGAAAAATCTGTCATTTCCAAGTTTTGTGTAAATGAGGTCAGTTTTATTTAGTGTGCATTCAATTCAACCGCTGCACTTTATTTAGTATACATGCAATTCTTTAGCTCTGGATTAGAGCTTTCTCATTTTTAATAGTTAATCCATAGTTCACTGGTCCTGACGTTCTGAAATTAAACAGTATATATGATTTGTCATGTACAAATGTTTACTCCAGGTTTTGGTTTATGCAAAGTCTAGTAGTTTTCCTAAACATAATCTACAGTCAAGTCTTGTTTTGTTTTTAAATACATTACTTGAATACATAATTTATTTAGTTAAATGTTAGTCGCTCTTTTTCTTCCATCTTATTTAGTTGTTAACGGAGACATTTCTGAAAGTGGTTTTGGACAAGATCACGGTGGAGAAAGAGTCTATGGGACATGAAATCCTGCAGTCTCTCTGTAGGGTTTATGTGGGCTTGTGTGAAAAGAGAGGAGACTTTCATAAAGCACATGCCCTCGCCTACAGATTTCTTAAAGAAGGTGAGATAATATTGACATTTCTTTACATATATCCCAAAAATAATCCAGAGAATGATAAAGAGAACCCAATTGTGTTCTGTTTTTGTTTTTTTATTTCTTCCTATACAGTGTATTTTAAGTCTGTGGTGTTATTTTGTTTCATTTGCAGACTTTACTGAAGCCCCAAAACTGATCATGGTCATGGTGACAGCATGGCCAAGTGTTTTTTTCAATAACAGCCCTTTATGCAGAGCCGTTCACATAGTCAGCAAACTGAAGGCATACAAAAAGGTTTATCATTTGCTCAGCAAGTATCTGCACTGGGATACGGTAAGTAGATGACATAAGAGTACATAAGAGTTAATAAATGGAGGTTATAAAAAGAGCAGAATGCAAAATTAGAGCTCTACCTCAGTAGTTAAAGCATCTGCACTTGTGATTGGTTGTGACCTTTCATTTATGATCATATTATTGTAAACATTGTTTCATCATCTGGTTTTTAAAGAAAATATGTATTTTTTGCCAGGAGCCTCCAGGAAACATCTACAGAACCATCAACCGTACACTGAAAGCTCTACTGGAAGACACAAGTCTGACATTCCAGAAGAGCAGCTGGTATGGTGATGATCTCTGTCCTGCTGCCTGGGACTACGTGTTTAGCCTGGATCTTCTCTGTGCACAACTGGGCTGGGTTTGGACCATCACCCATGTTATACGGTACTGTATGTAAAACTGCTTTAACTGTTTTGTTTAATTCTCATCTTTCTATTTTTTTTTAAAACATTTCATACCGGCAAATGTGAGACTCATATGAGACAGCATGTGTTTCAAATAGTGCAAATTTTCCATTCTTGTTGCATAAACTTACAATTGATGGTACAGCCACAAAAACACTAATATGTCAAAATTTCTATTTATTAGAAAGGGTGTTTGGCTCAACTTGAAAACTTGGCTGTTGCAAACACAAACGGAGGAAACCCAGTTAAAAAACGTCGCTGTAGCAGCAATTTTCAGGCTAATTGGTAAGTTTACTATAAATCCTGTTTTATAGCATTATCTCTCATTATTTCTGGATTCTTCTGTTTTTTCACTCATGTTTTTTGGCCATCTCAAACAGGGCAACTTGGCCAAAAAGGCCTTAAGGAGAATCTGGCAGCATCTGTCGAAAATCTGGCAAAACGCATAACCAAGTTCAGGAAACAAAGGCTCTCAAAAGGTATCACTAAATGATAAAAAAACAAGTCCTTCATCAATCTTTATCCTCAGATTTTTAGTTCTCTATCAACAAGAAAGTGCTTCAGCAAGTCCTAATTTTTATGATGGATTTTGTGTGCAGATTTGCCGTGGGAGGTGCAGCTCGCAATGGTTTATGCCACTCATGATCTGGCACCCAGCAACCCCAAAGTTGCTCTGAAGGCTTTGGAATCATGGAAGCAAAATCTCACAAAGCCCGTTCCTCCAGCCGTCACCAAGTGCCTTGAGCAGATCAGCCAACTCTATTCTCAAACAAAATATAAAATTAAATTAAATTAAATAATTTTTAACAGATAACTTTCTATAGCAGTGTATATTTTTGTACTTGAATAAATAAAATACATTACAGATCTGCCCAGTGTTATTGATTGTCTCTTTACAGTGGGGGGTAGTGCATTTCACACCCAATCCTATGCTATCAGTCCCAATTAATGCAGTGCACGTTTCTCCATTTTTATTAAAAGTATAACTTAATAAATATTATTAAAGAGGCAAAATTAAAATCCTTTAAAACAATTCATTTATTCACTTCAACTTTTCTTTTGCTCAGATCTAAAAAAAGAAATAATTCCATCAAAAAATACTTTTTTATCACTATACATTTGTTTTACTGATGTAACATTCTTTATGAATTCTTTGCAGTATGATCAAAAAGTTAAATTAATATTGTAATTTTATAAAATGGTAATGAATTAACAAAGACCTTATATCCAGTGTTGTGCTAGTTACTAAAAAAATTGTAACTAGTTACCGTTACTAGATACTTCATTAAAAAGTAATCCGTTACTGTTAAAAGTAACTTTTTAGTTACCTTTTTAAAGAACCTTCTTTAATGTTCCTATTAATACCCTTTTATGCTTTATGGTTTATACAAACACAAAACTGACTTAAACACAAAGTAATTTTTAAACACTATTTTATTAAAGTCGGACCAGCACAAACTGAATATATCGCAAGGATTTCTGGAATAAATAACAAAACAAGCTGAATAATATATTCACAATCAAAAACTAATGTGGCATCTGCTGTTGTGTTGAGCTCTTAAACATGTTCCTTTCAAAGCTGAAGTATGAAAACTATCAACAATGTAGAACAGAACACCGGGTTAGCTTCTAACTTCTAGCTCCTGAGGAATGGAGGTCCGGAAGGAGCTACGACAGATTGGAGTTGCTGTTTATTGCAGTAGATATGAGCTTCAAACCAGAAAGACGCAGCTTTCATTTGCCTTAAAAGTTTTTGTCTTTATACTTAATTAAAGTGAAATAATGAGCATAATTCCACTTTGAGAAACTCATCTTGCTCTTGCCTCGACTCGCCATTACTGCCGCACAGACCTGAATAAACGGCGACACGCCCACAGTGCGTCTTCTTCGTGTTTACAGTGGGTAATACACCAATCCTACAATGCGTCGCTGCTGTAAACAGGTTAGACTGTAGTCTACACTTCAGTTGAAATTAATTCATTTAAAAAAAGTAACGGGTAGCGCACCATACGGTAACGGTAACAAAGTTACTTTATTTTTAAAAGTACCGCGTTACAGTATTAGTTACTGTAAGAAGGTACTGGTAACGTGTTACTGCCAAACCCCGTGTGTAGAAATCGTAGGGGGGTCTGAAATTGTCATCGTAGCTGCATGTCCACTGTGAGAGACAATCTAAAAAAAAAAATCCAGAAATCACAATATATGATTTTTAAACTATTTTTTTTTTTACAGCTGCAAATAAGCATTTGAACACCTGTCTATCAGCTGGAATTCTAAACCCTCAAAGACCTGTTAGTCTACCTGTTTGAGGTCCTTAGCTGCATAAAGACACCTGTCCACTCCATACAATCAGTAAGAATCCAATTACTAACATGGCCAAGACCAAAGAGCTGTCCAAAGACACGAGACAAAATTGTACACCTCCACAAGGCTGGAAAGGGCTCTTTTCCTCCTTCCTGGTGGCTCCATCCTCAGCATTCTCCTACCAATATAACTCATGTCCCTCCTCTGCACATGTCCAAACCATCTCAATCCTGCCTCCCTCACCTTGTCACCAAAACATCCTACATGCGCTGTCCCTCTAATAAACTCATTTCTAATTTTATCGATCCTCGTCACTCCCAACGAAAACTTGAACATCTTCAGCTCTGCTACCTCCAGCTCCACCTCCTGTCTTTTGCTCAATGCCACTGTTTCTAATCCATACAACATCGCAGGTCTCACCACAGACCTATAAACTTTCCCTTTCATTTTTGCAGATACCCTACTGTCACAAATCACTTCTATCACTCTTCTCCACCCACTCTACCCTGCCTGCACTCTTTTCTTCACTTCTCTAACACACTCACCATAACTTTGCACTGTTGACCCCAGGTACCTGAATTCCACCACCTTCTCCAGCTCTTTCTTCCTGCAAGCGCACAACTCCACTGCCCTCCCTCTCATTCACACACATGTACTCTGTCTTACTCCTACTGAGTTTCATTCCCCTTTTCTCCAGCGCATATCTCCACCTCTCCAGGCTCTTCTCAACCTGCTTCCTACTCTCACAACAAATCACAATATCATCCGCAAACATCATAGTCCAGGGCGACTCCTGTCTGACCTCGTCCGTCAACCTGTCCATCACCACTGCAAACAGAAAAGGTCTCAGGGCCGATCCTTGATGCAGTCCAACCTTCACCCTGAACCAGTCTGTCGTTCTTACTGCACACTTCACTGCCGTCACACTGTCCTCATACATGTCCTGCACTACCCTCACATACTTCTTTGACACACCTGACTTCCTCATACAATACCACAACTCCTCTCTTGACACCCTGTCGTACGCCATCTCTAAATCCACAAATACACAATGCAATTCCTTCTGTCCTTCTCTATACTTCTCCATCAACATTCTTAAAGCAAATAAGGCATCTGTGGTGCTCTTCTCAGCACGAAACCACACTGTTGCTCACAGATGGTCACCTCTTCTCTTAGCCTGGCTTCCACTACTCTTTCCCATAACTTCATGGTGTGACTGATCAACTTAATTCCCCTGTAGTTACTGCAAGACTGCACATCTCCTTTATGCTTAAAGATCGGTACCAGCACACTTCTTCTCCATTCCTCAGGCATCTTCTCACCTTCCAAAATCCTGTTAAACAATCTGGTCAAAAACTCCACCGCCATCTCTCCTAAACATCTCCACACTTCTACCGGTATGTCATCTGGTCCAACCTACTTTTCACTCTTCATCCTCTTAATTGCTGCTCTCACTTCGTCCTTACTAATCCTATCCACTTCCTGCTTCACCAACTCCACATCATCCAACCTTCTCTCTTTCTGATTTTCCTCATTCATCAGCTGCTCAAAATACTCCCTCCACCTTCTCAACACACTCTCCTCACTAGTCAACATATTTTCCTCTCCATCCTTTACTGCTCTAACTTGCAGTACATCCTTCCCAGCTCGGTCCCTCTGCCTGGCCAATCGGTACAAATCCTTTTCTCCTTCCTTAGTGTCCAACCTCTCATACAGCTCCTCATATGCCTTTTCCTTGGCTTTTGCCACATCCCTCTTAACCTGCTGCCGCATCTCCTTGTACTCCTGCCTACTTTTCTCATCACTCTGTCTATCCCACTTCTGTTTTGCCAACCTCTTTCTCCCTATGCTCTCCTGCACTTATTCATTCCACCACCACGTCTCCTTGTCTTGCTTTCTATTTCCAGATGTTACACCAAGTACTTTTCTAGCTGCCTCCCTCATCACTCCTGCAGTAGTTGCCCAATCATCCAACACCTTCTTAACACCACTGAGCCCCTGTCTGACCTCTTCCCTGAACCTCACACTACACTCTTCCTCCTTCAGTTTCCACCATCTTATTCTTCTTTCAGTCCTCACTCTCCTCCTCTTCTTCTTTGCCTCCAAAACCATCCTACAGAGCACCATCCGATGCTGTCTAGCTACACTGCCCCCTGCCAACACCTTACAGTCTCCAATCTCCTTTAGTTTGCATCTCCTGCATAGCACATAGTCCACCTGTGTGCACCTTCCTCCACTCTTATACGTCACCCTATAATCATGTTCATCACCCTAACAGAAATTTTCTTCATCTCTGCTACACTCTTATTCTACTCTTCCTTCAGAATCACCTCTACACCATTTCTCTTTCTATCCACACCATAATAGAACAGTTTAAACCCACCTCCAATGTTCCTAGCCTTACTCCCTTTCCACTTGGTCTCCTGAACACAAAACATATCTACCTTTCTCCTCTCCATCATATCAGCTACCTCTCTCCCTTTACAGTGAGAAAAATAAGTATTTGAACACCCTTCTATTTTGCAAGTTCTCCAATTCAGAAATCATGGAGGGGTCTGCAATTGTCATCGTAGGTGCATGTCTACTGTGAGAGACATAATCTAAAAAAAAAAACCTCAGAAATCACAATGTATGATTTTTTTAACTATTTATTTGTATGATACAGCTGCAAATAAGTATTTGAACCCCTGAGAAAGTCAATGTTAATATCGGGTATAGTAGCCTTTGTTTGCAATTACAGAGGTCAAACGTTTCCTGTAGTTTTTCACCAGGTTTGCACACACTGCAGGAGGGATTTTGGCCCACTCCTCCACACAGATCTTCTGTAGATCAGTCAGGTTTCTGGCCTGTCGCTAAGAAACACAGAGTTTGAGCTCAGTCCAAAGATTCTCTATTGGGTTTAGGTCTGGAGACTGGCTAGGCCACGCCATAACCTTGATATGCTTCTCACAGAGCCACTCCTTGGTTATCCTATTGTCATGTTGGAAGATCCAGCCTCGACCCATCTTCAATGCTCTAACTGAGGGAAGGAGGTTGTTCCCCAAAATCAACAATACATGGCCCCGGTCATCCTCTCCTTAATACAGTGCAGTCGCCCTGTCCCATGTGCAGAAAAACACCCCCAAATCATGATGCTACCACCGCCATGCTTCACAGTAGGGATGGTGTTCTTTAAATGGTACTTATCATTCTTCTTCCTCCAAACACGTTTAGTGGAATTATGACCCAAAAGTTCTATTTTGGTCTCATCTGACCACATGACTTTCTCCCATGACTCCTCTGGATCATCCAAATGGTCATTGACAAACTTAAGACGTGCCTGGACATGTACAGGTTTAAGCAGGGGAACCTTCTGTGCCATGCATGATTTCAAACCATGACGTCTTAGTGTATTACTAACAGTAACCTTGGAAACTGTGGTCCCAGCTCTTTTCAGGTCATTGACCAGCTCCTCCCGTGTAGTTCTGGGCTGATTTCTCACCTTCCTTAGGATCATTGACAGATGTCTTTATGCAGCTAACGACCTCAAACAGGTGCATCTAATTTAGGATAATAAATATAGTGGAGGTGGACATTTTAAAGGCAGACTTACAGGTCTTTGAGGGTCAGAATTCTAGCTGATAGACAGGTGTTCAAATACTTATTGCAGCTGTAATATACAAATAAATAGTTTAAAAATCATATATTGTGATTTCGGGATAATTATTATTTTTTTTTTATTATGTCTCTCACAGTGGACATGCAGCTACAATGACAATTTCAGACCCCTCCATGATTTCTCTGTGGGACAACTTGCAAAATAGCAGGGTGTTTAAATACTTATTTTCCTCACTGTACCAGTCACTTTATCCCACATTTAAAGTATCAACCCGAACCTCCACTCTCCTACACTTCCCCTTTCCCTGCCATCTCAGTAGACGTCTTAATCCTCTCCCTCCCAATGATGTCAGGTGATAAAAACATCATTGGCAATTTGCAAGCCTTCAAACAAATTTACAAACCAAATGAAGTGTGCATGTCTCATCCGAGGCCCTCCAAAATTTGAGCCAAGCTTTTTCTCTTTGCTGAAGATGCATCAGTATCTTGACAGAGTAACAAGAGCCAAACTAAACCTGAAAAAAGATCCAAGTAACAAGCACTGGGCAGAAGTAGCAAACGTGACACTCTGTCAGGTGATTCTGCTCAATTGTAGAAGGGAAGGAGAGGTATCCAAGCTATTCCTTACTGCCTTTAGATTGAGGCACACCTCACCGACTCATCCAGATGTAGCGCTCGCTCTGACAGACCTTAAAAAGAAACCGTGTAAGCACTTCCAGAGAATTGAGGTAAAAGGCAAACGTGGACGAAAAGTCCCCGTTGTTCTCAATCTATCGTGACCTCAATGGATTTACTTGTAAAGACTCGCAATAGCTTTGATGTGCCCAATGAGAACGTGTTCATGGTTGGACGACCACAAGCACTCAGTCACTTCAGAGGATCACACATTATTCGTTAGATTGCTCAAAGCTGTGGAGCAGAACACCCTGAAGCGTTATCCTCTACTATACTGAGAAAGCACATGGCCACTATGTCCAAGGTCCTTAATTTGAAAGACAATTAAATGGATGACCTTGCTGACTTTTTAGTACACAACATCAGGGTGCATCGGCAGTACTACAGACTACCTGAAGGTACATTACAGCTGGTGAATATAAGTAAAGTTTGAGAGAGTTTTTATTGAATCATTTAATAAAATAACTTTTTATTATCGGACAAATCAAAGAAGACGACTGCTGAAGTTGGACAAAACAAAAGTCATCAACCAGCTAAGCTTAAAAATATTCTGATAGTGAAAACATCTGGGAATGTTGTACTTGTAAATAAGTGTGGCATTCTGTTTAGGGATTTTATGATTTGTATGTCTTTTACTTGTTTTTCTTTTTATGCTATATTTAATTATCCTGAGAAGAGAATGAATTGAAAAGATTTTTTTTGTAATTTCACCTGTTTATCTTTTGTTCAAAAGTACTGCAGCTGCAGATCGTTTGATTTTGGTCACCCTGGACCAATATAATTCAATCATGTGCAAAGTTTTTAATTAGCAATAACCGATTTTAGACATGTATCCACAATGTTTAGTTACTTAAGGCTAAATCATGTAAAGAAAGGGAAAGGTCCTCCTGTATCAAGTTATAACCAATTGTCAGTGCAGGAATTTGTGCTTAAGACCATGTAAAGGTGACGTATATAAATGTGCCAGATTTACAACTATGCAAGCCAGCATTTTAGCACAAATGTGTCTAAAACTGTAAAACAATGAAAGACAAATGAAATATTGTGTATTTTACCGATATGTTTTGAGTCTTACATGAGTCACTAACGCAACACCAAACACAGCATGGGACGCTGCGCTCATTGTGGTCGGAGATTTCAACAGTGCCAACCTCAAGCGTGCACTCCCGAACTTTTATCAGCACATCACCTGCCCCACCAGGGGCGAAAGAACACTGGACCACTGCTATACAACACTAAAGAACAGCTACAAGGCACAATCACGTCCACCGTTTGGGAAATCGGACCATGCCGCCATCTTCCTCATGCCTGTTTACAAACAAAGGCTAAAACAGGAAGCTCCGGTTCAGAGGGAGGTCGCGCGCTGGACTGACCAATCGGTGGCCACTCTGCAGGACGCTCTGGATGACACACCAGTGAACTATTTTACATTAGTAATTCTGTTATTCCTGTTTCCTGTTTTTTTACTTGAATTAATTTAAATAAAATGTGATTTACACATTCTGAGTTGGTCATTTATTTTTGCCCAGTTCAAATACTCAACCATGTAATTTTAAACATAAGCACATAAAATTAACTAATATCAGTTCTTTGTTTGGTCAGACACAGTTTTACATTGTAACTGAGGTTTGAAATGGTTTGACAGTGGATTTTCCATATTAAGATTAAGTACACATTAAGTTAACCCACAGAAATCAATCATAAAATTAATAAATGGGACTCAATTCTCACCCACTGTGGTCCCATATCAACCCCATAAAGAGGCTATTTGTGGGTTGACCCATAAATAAGTCATGTGGGCCCCATAAGGGTCCCTATTTTTAACACCAATTTGGGACCCAAATGGGCCCATATAAAGAACACCTATACTGGCCCCACTTAGAGCCCACCATGGACCCATCAGTCGCCCCTCTGGGCTAACACACATGGGGCCCATGTGGAGCCGATGGACAAATTTCTCTGGGCCCCATCTGGGTTGCCCATGCAGGGCCCAAGTGACAGCCCATCAAAAACCCACATAGGGCCCACATGAAAATGTTGGCTGGGTTAGAGGGTCCTGGAATCCAAGCTACTTTACTTGCATTTTACTTGTAATAATTACAATTTTGGAATGTAAACATTTTACCTTCACATGTTTGGTATAATTTTAAAGGTCTCAGTGTGATTGGAAATGTGATCTCAGTCCCATATGGGGAAATTCTGTCCTACTGACTTAAGGGTTGCCCCGGAGAAGATCCTTACCAGGTGTTCTAGGTGACATTTGGTTTATAGTTCACATCCTGTCCCAAGAAAGGGTTTGCAAAGCTTTTATCACTTTGAATTTACAAGTGTTTACGATGCTTTCGGAATTGAGGGAAATTTGGCAAAACAAGCATTCTGTAGTCAGAACTTCTCAGTGTGTCTCTATTGCCAGGTATAGTGATTCTTTAAAAAATTTTTAGTAAACTGCATTGTTAAAATATTTGGTTTTATGCTGATCATCTCATGCTTCTATTATTTGTTTTAAACACAGCTCTGTGCGCGGTGGTGGCGTGTGCGTCTATATCAACACGTAATGGTGTAAGAACTCTGAGCTCGTTTCGTGCTACTGCTCATTGCTAGGGGAGTTTATGACTGTTAGATGCAGACCATTTTATTTGCCACGGGAATTCACAACTGTTTACATCGTCGGAGTGTACATTTCTTCCACTGCTAATGCTAAGGAGGCACTGTGTGAACTCTACGGCTCTATTAGCGACCTGCAGAATGCTCACCCCGATGGATTGTTTATTATCGCCGGAGATTTCAACCATGTGAATCTCAGGACTGTGCTTCCTAAACTCCATCAGCATGTGGACTTTGCAATGAGAGGAGCAAACACGCTGGATCTTGTTTACACAAACATCCCCGGCAAGTATCGTGCGGAGCCCCGCCCCCATCTCGGATACTTAGACCACTTCTCTGTTATGTTAATTCCAGCATACAGACCGCTCATCAGACGCTCTAAACCGGTTCTGAAACAGGTGAAAACCTGGCCAGAAGTAGCTACTTCTGCTTTTCAGGACTGTTTTGAGTGCACTGACTGGGACATGTTTAGAGAGGCTGCAACCAATGGCGATTCCATCAACTTGGAGGAGTACACATCATCAGTGACCTGCTACATCGGCAAGTGCGTTGATGATGTGACCATCTCCAAGACCATCACTACACGCTCCAACCAGAAACCGTGGATGACTGCAAATGTGCGTGCTCTGCTAAAACAAAGAGACTCTGCCTTCAGATCAGGAGACAAGGTGGCCTTAAAAACAGCAAGGGCCAATATGTCTCATGCCGTCAGAGAGGCGAAGCGCGCACACGCGAAGAAAATCCACAACCACTTCCAGGATAGTGGAGACACCCGCGCATGTGGCAGGGCATTCAGGCGATCACGAATTACAAGACCACATCAATTGCTTGTAACCATGACCTCTCCTTCCCGAATGTGCTGAACAAATTCTACGCCCGGTTTGAGGTACAGAACCAGCGTGGTGGCGAGGAAGACCATCCCTCCTCCCAGTGACCAGGTCCTCTGTCTAACCACAGCTGAAGTGAGGAAAACTTTATGCAGAGTTAACCCACAAAAGTCTGCTGGACCTGACAACATTCCTGGCAGAGTGCTCAGGGAATGTGCAGAACAGCTAGCAGATGTCTTCACTGACATTTTCAACATCTTCCTGAGGAGCAACGTTGTTCCCACATGCCTCAAGACAACGACCATTGTTTCCGTGCCAAAGAAATCTACTGTCTCGTGCCTCAATGACTATCGTCCCGTCGCGCTCACACCCATCGTGATGAAGTGCTTCGAGAGGCTCGTCATGAGGAACATTAAGACACAGCTTCCACCCTCCCCTCCCCCATGCAGTGTGCGTATCTTCCAAACCGTTCCACGGACGATGCTATCCCCACAACCCTCCATCTGGCCCTCACCCATCTGGATAACAAGGACTCATATGTACAAATGCTGTTCATTGACTTCAGCTCAGCATTCAACACAATCATTCCTCAGCACCTGATCGAGAAGTTGAACCTTCTGGGCCTGAACACCTTCCTCTGTAACTGGATCCTGGACTTCCTGACTGAGAGACCGCAGTCAGTCAGGATCGGAAACAGCATCTCCAGCACCACCACACTGAGCACTGGGCCCCCCAGGGCTGTGTGCTCAGCCCACTGCTGTTGACTTTGCTTACTCACGACTGTGTAGCAATGCACAGCTTGAACCACATCAACAAGTTTGCTGATCACACACTCGTGGTGGGTCTAATCAGCAAAAACGACGAGTCAGCATATAGAGAGTAGGTGCAACGGTTAACTGCCTGGTGTGGAGCAAACAGCCTGTCTCTGAACGTGGACAAAACGAAAGAGATGGTTGTGGACTTCAGGAGAGCACAGAGCAACCAATCTCCACTGATTTTATTGATGGATCCTCAGTGGAGATCGTCAAGAGCACCAAATTCCTTGGTGTTCATCTGGCAGACAACCTCACCTGGTCTCTTAAAACCAGCTCCATCACAAAGAAAGCCCAGCAGCGTCTCTACTTCCTGAGAAGGCTGAGGAAAACCTACCTCCCTTCCCCCATCCTGACTATGTTCTACAGAGGGACCATTGAGAGCATCCTGAGCAGCTGCATCACTGCCTGGTTTGGAAACTGCACCGTCTTGGACCGTAAGACCCTACAGAGGATAGTGAGGACAGCCGAGAAGATCATCGGAGTCTCTCTCCCATCTATCATGGACATTTACACCACATGCTTCATCCGCAAGGCACACAGCATTGTGGATGACCACACACACCCGTCACACACACTTTTTACACTCCTGCCATCAGGAAACGGTTCTGAAGTATTCGGGCCGCAACAACAAGACTATGCAACAGTTTCTTTCCACAAGCAATCAGGCTAATCAATACACAGAAATGAAACGAAACTCCCACACGCACACAAACACTCACTCAAATGTATGCTTGGGACGGTATCTCAACACCACCTTGGGTGGTTCTATGTAATTCCGGAGTAGAACGGGTGCTTTTGAGGACGGATTGGACTGTAGTTGGTGTCGGCGGTCTGCTGCACTGACTCGGGAGTGCAGTTTGCTTCTGATCGTCATCACTGTACCCCGCAACTTTGTATATCTGCTTCAAATGGACATTTGGTGCAACCCAAATGGGGATGGTTCCCTCTTGAGTCTGGTTCCTCTCAAGGTTTCTTCCTTATGCCATCTCGGGGAGTTTTTCCTTGCCACATTTGCTCATCAGGGACAAACTTACTTACAAAGAACATATTTACGTTTAATCACCACATTGTCTGTGTAAAGCTGCTTTAAGACAATGTTCATTGTTAAAAGCGCCATACAAATAAAAATGAGACAATGTTCATTGTTAAAAGCGCCATACAAATAAAAATGAATTGAATTGAATTAAATTGTTAGCGAACAGTAAAATTTTTCCTGGACTTAACACTTAACACACACTCCACCACCGTTCATTTATTTATTATATATTATTCTCGACTGTACCACACTCTAAACTGCTGTTTTTTGCACATTTAAAATTATCATTGTATTATACTGTTTACATGCTGGTTTTTTTGCACCTTTGACTGCTGATGCATTTTTGCACTACGATGTTCTGTTTATACTCACTTTTGGGGTATAGTTTTTAGTTTGTATAGTTTTTCCAGTCTTCTCGTACAGTACTGTATAATCAAGTATACAGTAAGGTTTACTGGTCGGCGCTATATTGTGTTTTGTGTCTTGTCTTGTGTCGTCTGTCTGCACTGTCTGTCTGCACTATTTGCACTAGGTTGCACTCGATGCACTTTATGTAGCTTGTGTTGTAGCTCTATGTTGTTTTGTTTGTTGTTGTTTAGTGTAGCACCAGGGTTCCGGAGGAACGTTGTCTCGTTTTTACTGTGTACTACTGTGTATAGTAGAAATGACAATAAAAGCCCTCTTGACCCACATTGAAATGTGACATTTGTTTATTGATTATTGCCTGGCAAATAAATGTAAAATTCTTGGTTATCTGATATTTCCTGAAATCATTTGTATCTAGTTGATTATGTAGCCTGGTGTTACCGCAAATCTATGACCAGGATAATACAAACTGAAGGTTCATGAATGGATGGAGCATAGAGCATAACATCTGTGACCCTCTGATTTCTAAATATCACTGATTTAGCAAGTTATAACTAAGTGACTAAATACATTATTCTTTATGCATGAGCAAGCATTGAGAGGCCTTCTTAAAAAATATCAGTTTACCGTTATATCCTCTGACTAAGATTAGGACTGGCCAATGTGCATCCTTGAGCAGGTATCGTTAGCCAAGCACAAGGTTCTAAGCGACTCCAGAGCCATAACGAATGATTATTTGAAAAGACGGAATGCAACCAATAAGGTGATCAGCATAAACTAGAGATATTCAAGTTAAATCTTTATTATAAATTGGAGTCAGATTAGAGGTAAACATTTGATTCATGTAACAAAGTGCAATCCATTTGAGTAATCTTTTACAGCCGCGCGAGAGACTAACACGCAGCATACATTCACCCACACCGGTGGATTCCGTCATTGGGTGGGCACCTTACATCTAACTTAGATTTTAGTTCTGTGCTGCTTTGTGTTATTTTGTCTTGTATTATGAAGCACTTCAGTCCTGAAGCAATATTGTTTTGCAGTACACAGTAAAACAAAACAATATTGCTTCAGGACTGAAGTGCTCCATAGCAATTTATTTCACTGTAGGAGCTATTTTAAATTTCTTGTACATTGGATGGATGGATGGATGGATGGATGGATGGATGGATAGATGGATAGATGGATAGATGGATAGATGGATAGATAGATAGAATTTTTCCCAAACCTGAGATCTTTATTTTTGGTCTGTTCTACTGATATTGTACTGAGATCATATTTCCAATTGCACTGAGACATTTCAAATGATACCAAACAAGTAAAGTTACAAATCATACATTCTTAAAATATAATAAATGTAGTATGCAAGTATAGTGGCTTGAATTCCAGGAAATTCTTAATCATCTTTCCATGACCCGGTCATATACCCAGGAGGAAAAGAGGGTCTTAAGGATGGGCGAGTGGGCAGCTGAACAGAATTCTTCCTCTCCTCAAATTAAAGAGATCTTATCCTTAGATTAGAAAGTTTAATGTTCTATTGCATGGCAGTTCTCAGGGTCTGACCTCATGGAAAGATCTGACCATCCTTACAACTTCCTCAATAATTGATGAGGAAGAGGAAATGGCAGCACTGGAGAGCAAAAATCTGTAAAGCTCTGGGCAGGTTTAGATTCAGCATGTGAGCACATGTCTTACATATAATATAGAAAAAATCTATAATTATTGTAATGTTTAATGAAAATTTTATATTTTAAATTTTGTTGTGTTTTGTTTATTTTAATAAAGTTTAATAAAGTCTAATAACATCTACTGTTAAAATAAAACTTTTACCAACCTCAGTTAGTTAAAAACATCAGAAATAACACTTTAACATTCAACACATTACAAAATAATTTAATATAATAAATTAATTTTAATAACTCAATCCATTCAGTTTTGTTTGTTAATTTAAACTCTGTAGATTCAGTTTAAGTAACTCGATTCAAAAAAAATATTCAAAAATAATAAGGTCCAGAACAGTCGGTTCACTGGTTTTGATTCAATTGAGTCTGAATCAATATATTCACTGTTAAATGACTTGATTCCACAGTTCTAAAAAAATCTGTAACAGAAAAACATTGTCTCCTTAAAAATATTTTTTTTCAGCAGTTTCACTCAAGAAAAATAAACTTTTGTTTTCGAACATCTCAACATTCACTGTTTCTAATTCAATAACAGAACAAAAAGCATTCGTACAGTTCAGAGTCTGATTTGAGTTTTAATCAAGTTTACATTTTATTCTAACAATATGTTTGATTGAGTTCTTGCATGTAGATGATACTTTTAATAAATTTAATTGTAAATCTAATTTCATGCAGACCATAAAGATAAAATATTTGAAAATATAGAAATTTTTGACAAAATCACTTTAACATTCAACACATTACAAAATAATTTAATATAATAAATTAATTTTAATAACTCAATCCATTCAGTTTTGTTTGTTAATTTAAACTCTGTAGATTCAGTTTAAGTAACTCGATTCAAAAAAAATATTCAAAAATAATAAGGTCCAGAACAGTCGGTTCACTGGTTTTGATTCAATTGAGTCTGAATCAATATATTCACTGTTAAATGACTTGATTCCACAGTTCTAAAAAAATCTGTAACAGAAAAACATTGTCTCCTTAAAAAAAAGTTTTTTCAGCAGTTTCACTCAAGAAAAATAAACTTTTGTTTTCGAACATCTCAACATTCACTGTTTCTAATTCAATAACAGAACAAAAAGCATTCGTACAGTTCAGAGTCTGATTTGAGGTTTGATCAAGTTTACATTTTATTCTAACAATATGTTTGATTGAGTTCTTGCATGTAGATGATACTTTTAATGAATTTAATACTAACTTCATGCAGGTTCTCACCATAAAGACTGGATGTTTAAAAAAAAAACGTTTTGACAAAATAAATTGTTTCAATGTTATTAAATCTGTACTCGTTATTTCTACATTATTTATTACATTAATTTTAATCAGCTTCATTTAACTTAAGTTTCATTTATTTATATCACAAAAATTCAGCTTAAAAATTAAACATAAACCCCCTGTATGTAAAACAGTAAACAGTTTAAGTTTAAGGCGGTATAATATTATCAAGAAAAATATCTATAATATAGTTATTAATATTAATGATAAAATTAATGATAATAATAATAATAAAAATACTGTATAATAATAACTGCAGTTGGTTGTCAGATTTCAGTCACTGCCCCCTAGTGGCTCTGTCAGGACTTTCTTTTTATTTAAATATGTACAAATATTATTAAACGTTTTTGTTGTCTAGTTATATCAATTTGAGAAGTCTCCCCCGTGTGGGTGGAGGGGGAACTGCTACAGTTAAGAGCCTGATTTGAGGTCAGAACAAGTTGAGTTATAACAGTAAGTTTGATTGAGTTCTAACATGTAAATGGTACATTTAATAAATTTAGTACCACTTTCATGCAGGTTCTCAGCAATAAATAGTGAATTTTATAAAAACATTTTTGGATAAAATAAATGTTATTAAATCTGTACTTGTCTTTTCTGGATCATTTAGTTTATTACATTAATAATAATCAGCTTTATTTATCTTTAATTTCATTTACTGTAAACTTACCGTTAATTGGACGAGACACCTGTCAATCACCTATATATCTTGACTGACAGGTGTCTTATCCAATGATCTGTAATCAAATATATAATATAAAATATTTTATATGAGCAAAAGTAATATTTCAGATTCAATCCCAGTAGAAACGCGACTGATCCGAAACTGCTGCTTTTCAGGCGATACACACTGTGTTTTCAAGCCAGATGTGGTTAAAAATTCACCTAAAATACACTTTATGACTTTTATCTGAAAGGAATATTCACATTTACTAGTATTTATACAGCACCATGTCACTATTAGGGTTTATTAGAAGATTACACACAGCAGTAGTATTTGAGTGATGTAGTGGTGAAGCTGTAGAAGTTGTTTGTGTATAAGTGCAATAAAAATAAATGAAATTAAAGTTAAATAAAGCTGATTAATATTAATGTAATAAACTAAATGATCTAGAAAGGACGAGTACAGATTTCATAACATTTATTTTGTCCAAAAATGTTTTTATAAAATTCACTATTTATGCTGAGAACCTGCATGAAGGTGGTACTAAATTTATTAAATGTACCATTTACATGTTAGAACTTAATCAAACTTACTGTTATAACTCAACTTTATCTGACCTCAAATCAGGCTCTTAACTGTAGCAGTTCCTTCTCCACCCACAAGGGGGAGACTTCTCAAATTGATATAACGACAACAAAAACGACTAATAATATTTGTACATATTTAAGTAAAAAGAAATTCCTGACAGAGCCACTAGAGGGCAGTGTAAGACTGAAATCTAACAACCAACTGCAGTTATCCTTATTATTCTTATTATTCTTATTCTTATTATTATCATTAATATTATTAATTATATTATAGATACTTTTCTTGATAATATTAAACCGTCTTAAACTTAAACTGTTTTACATACAGGGGGTTAATGTTTAATTTTTAAGCAAAATTTTTGTGATATAAATAAATGAAACTGAAGTTAAATGAAGCTGATTAAAATTAATATAATATATAATGTCGAAATAACGAGTTAAATTTATTTTGTCAAAAAGTTTTTTTAAACATCCAGTCTTTATGGTGAGAACCTGCATGAAGTTAGTATTAAATTTATTAAAAGTATCATCTACATGAAAAAACTAAATTAAACATATTGTTAGAATTAAATGTAAACTTGATCAAACCTCAAATCTGAATCTTAACTGTATAAATGCTATCTATGAACTAGAAACAGTGAATGTTGAGATGTTTGGGAACTGATTTTTGTCTGTATATTTGCTGGTCAGGTTTTTTTTTTCCATGCTGGAACACCGTTCATTACAATGAGACACACAGAGAAGTTTGTTTCGCCAAATTTCTTTAAATACCGAAAGCATCGTAAACACTTGTAAATTCAAAGTGATAAAAGCTTTGCAAACCCTTTCTTGCGACAGGATGTGACCTATAAACCAAATGTCACCTAGAACACCTGGTAAGGATCTTCTCCGGGGCAACCATTAAGTCAGTAGGACAGAATTTCCCCAAGTAGGACAGAATTTCCCCAAACCTGGGGTCTGAAATAGGACTGAGATCATATTTCCAATCACACCGAGACCTTTAAAATTATACCAAACATGTGAAGGTAAAATGCATGCAAAATTGTAATTATTACAATATGCAAGTAAAGTAGCTTGAATTCTGGGACACTCTAACCCAGCCAACATTTTTAATGTGGGCCCCATGTGTAATAACTTATGCCGGGGTCCAGTCATGGAATCCAAAACTTATGAATGCAACAATTAAAATATCAACCTTTTTTCTGAACTTTTTTAATTTGGCTTTTGCGAAAAGCCAGTGATTAGAACAATGATTCTGATCAGCTGAAAGATGTAAATCACCAGAAAGTTCAACGCACTGCAACTGAAGAAAACATGTCCAAATAGAAAAAACACCAGCAAATCAAGAAAACATCATCAGCTAAACAACATGTGCTGCAAATCCTCCATGACACAACCAATTCATTTACACTGCAAATAGCACAGACCACAAAATAAATGTTTCATGGGGACCCCAACAAGCGACGACCCCGGGACTGCTTGTTCAGTGTCTATTGATCAGTGGTGATGATCTGAAAGGTGAGTTTTTTGTTTAACATCCTGATCATGATTCCTTGGCTTTGCCAGTTAACATAGTAATGTTTTACAGTTAATTGTGTATTTCATCAGATAATTTAGGATAATAATATCCAAAAGGCCAAGGAAACATAAACAAACAATGATAAAATAAACTTACAGCACATGTGTTGTCAAACTGATAACGTTTTTTTTTTTTTTTTTTATTTGCTGGTGTTTTTTTTTTTCGTTTCGCATGTGTTTTCTTAAGTTGCAGTGCATTGAGCTCTCTCAGACACTGTATAGGATGCCTTGAGGATAAGATTTTTTTTTCATTTCAGGGTGGAGTATCCCTTTATTTAAGGGATAACAGTGATCTGGATAAAATAATATTAATTGTGCAGCAGCACTAGCTATAGGGTATATGACTTACACATCCGGCTGTACTGCCCTACGATCACGGTCTCGCTGAGCTCTCAAAGCATGGTTGACTTCTCCGTCTCTTGCATCTCTGAACCATTTACCAAGCGTTTCTCCAGCTTTTTCTTACTGACAGTTTTTAGCAAACAGTTCTGCTTCAGGCTTCCTGTTAAGCAAAAATGTATATAAAAGTAGAGCATGCTACTGCATCAACCAGGGCACAACCCATTATTTGTATGCCTGCAAGTTAAAAAAAAAAACACAAGGTTGTAAACATCTTCTAATACAACATTTGCCCAAACTGTTAACTGATCTGACTGACTATAAAGTAACAGCATAAAATAACGTTTATTATCTTTAATTAACGTTGTCATAATGTTTAGAAATAATATAAATATGAAAGTTTTTTATCACCTCCACGAATTTCACCTAAATCACATTAAAATAATGTTAAGTATTGTCACAATCTCCTCAGAGCTTTTGTCTGTGTATTGTATATACACATGTTATAAAGGTAGTGAAAGAGAAAGATTACTCCACAGTGCTTTTATTGTTTCACCCTTCTATATGGAAACTATATGGTAAAAACACGGTAGAAAATGGTTTGAAAAGTCGTTATTTTCACAATTTTAGTAGACAATGTCCTAGTTATCTGCTAACTGTTAAGAAAATTCAGCTTCTCCACAGGTTATTATCTCTGAGGTAAACCAGTTCACTCTCCTCACTTACCTTCTTTATATCGTGCCTGTAACTTTAATTACCACACAATCTTTCAGAAGTGTGCAATAAATGAAAACAACAGTTTATTGTGATTAATTTAAAACAAAAGATAATTTCATACCGTGACAGGGATGTCAGGTTATCCAGGTCAGGTCAGGTCAGGTCAGGTCAAGTTATCCAGGTCAGGTCAGGTCAGGTCAAGTTATCCAGGTCAGGTCAGGTAAACAGTGGTAGTGAGTGATGACCGTTTCTTTAAATGAGAAGGTGGGAACACAGGAGCCAATGGGAGACTCTGTGAGCTGCACAAGTGATTTTTTCTATTTTTTCCTTTTTTTTTTTTTAAAATAAAGGTCATACTATGTTATTGTTAAAATATAAAAATTTTGTTTCGATCATATAAAACACGCATATTAATTATTAAACATATCAAATATAAAACATATCAATTGAATTTTATTATCAGTTGAATAATATAGCTAAATATAGCCCAAATGTGGCCCATACAGTGCCCTCGAACAAACAAAATGGGCCACCTCACTGGGGCCCACAACCCTGACTAAGCTGGGGCCCACATCCAGCCCATCAAAGCCCACTCTGACCCATGCCCACATGATGCCCATATAACCCAGATAAAACCCAGGTGGGGCCCACATGGACATGTTGGCTGGGATCATCACCCTGATGAAGGCCAGGCAGCGTCTATACCACCTAAGACGCTTAAGAGACTTTAAGTCACCCTCTCTGGTGCTGAGCTTTTACTTCAACTGCACCGATGAAAGTGTCCTGATGGGTAGTATCACTTCTTGGTTTGAGAAATGCACCATGCAGGGCAGGCACCAGAGGGTGGTGCAGTCAGCTGAGAGTTCTGACCTTCCTGAACTACAGAACATGTACAGCAAGTGGTGCTGGACCAGAGCCTGAAAGATATTGGAGGACCTCAACCATCCCAATAAAGAAGTCCTCTTTTCTGTATTGCGATCAGGAAAGCACTTCCCATCCTTGAAGGCAAACAGAGGGAGAATGAGGAGGAGATTCTGCCCACAGGCCATTCGGAGTCGAAACCAGGAAAACACCTAACACATGAACACTTAAGTGACAATCGCACTGGGACACTTTAAATCTGGACTACTGTCAATATCTATCTATTATTTCTTTCTGACAAAGTTTCAGCCAGTAAGTAGTTCCACAGATACCTCAGATCGTGCAGCCTGTTCGGTGTCATATACATATTCATATACATATATTATACACATTTACAGGGAGTGCAGAATTATTAGGCAAATGAGTATTTTGACCACATCATCCTCGTTATGCATGTTGTCTTACTCCAAGCTGTATAGGCTGGAAAGCCTACTACCAATTAAGCATATTAGGTGATGTGCATCTCTGTAATGAGAAGGGGTGTGGTCTAATGACATCAACACCCTATATCAGGTGTGCATAATTATTAGGCAACTTCCTTTCCTTTGGCAAAATGGGTCAAAAGAAGGACTTGACAGGCTCAGAAAAGTCAAAAATAGTGAGATATATTGCAGAGGGATGCAGCAGTCTTAAAATAGCCAAGCTTCTGAAGCGTGATCATCGAACAATCAAGCGTTTCATTCAAAATATTCAACAGGGTCGCAAGAAGCGTGTGGAAAAACCAAGGCGCAAAATAACTGCCCGTGAACTGAGAAAAGTCAAGCGTGCAGCTGCCAAGATGCCACTTGCCACCAGTTTGGCCATATTTCAGAGCTGCAACATCACTGGAGTGCCCAAAAGCACAAGGTGTGCAATACTCAGAGACATGGCCAAGGTAAGAAAGGCAGAAAGTCGACCACCACTGAACAAGACACACAAGCTGAAACGTCAAGACTGGGCCAAGAAATCTCTCAAGACTGATTTTTCTAAGGTTTTATGGACTGATGAAATGAGAGTGAGTCTTGATGGGCCAGATGGATGGGCCCGTGGCTGGATTGGTAAAGGGCAGAGAGCTCCAGTCCGACTCAGACGCCAGCAAGGTGGAGGTGGAGTACTGGTTTGGGCTGGTATCATCAAAGATGAGCTTGTGGGGCCTTTTTGGGTTGAGGATGGAGTCAAGCTGAACTCCCAGTCCTACTGCCAGTTTCTGGAAGACACCTTCTTTAAGCAGTGGTACAGGAAGAAGTCTGCATCCTTCAAGAAAAACATGATTTTCATGCAGGACAATGCTCCATCACACACGTCCAAGTACTCCACAGCGTGGCTGGCAAGAAAGGGTATAAAAGAAGAAAATCTAATGATATGGCCTCCTTGTTCACCTGATCTGAACCCCATTGAGAACCTGTGGTCCATCATCAAATGTGCGATTTACAAGGAGGGAAAACAGTACACCTCTCTGAACAGTGTCTAGGAGGCTGTGGTTGCTGCTGCACGCAATGTTGATGGTGAACAGATCAAAACACTGACAGAATCCATGGATGGCAGGCTTTTGAGTGTCCTTGCAAAGAAAGGTGGCTATATTGGTCACTGATTTGTTTTTGTTTGGTTTTTGAATGTCAGAAATGTATATTTGTAAATGTTGAGATGTTATATTGGTTTCACTGGTAAAAATAAATAATTGAAATGGGTATAAATTTGTTTTTTGTTAAGTTGCCTAATAATTATGCACAGTAATAGTCACCTGCACACACAGATATCCCCCTAAAATAGCTAAAACTAAAAACTACTTCCAAAAATATTCAGCTTTGATATTAATGAGTTTTTTGTGTTCATTGAGAACATGGTTGTTGTTCAAATTAAATCCTCAAATAAAATTAATCCTCAAAAATACAACTTGCCTAATAATTCTGCACTCCCTGTACATATATAATATACATATACAAAGTATTAGAGATCTATCAGTCTGAAAAAGGTTATAAAGCCATTTCTAAAGATTTGGGACTCTCAAACCCTACTCTTTCCCATAACTTTATAGTGTGACTGATCAACTTAATTTCGCTGTAGTTACTGCAGGTCTGCACATCTCCCTTATTTTTAAAGATCGGTACCAGCACACTCCTTCTCCATTTCTCAGGCATCCTCTCACCTTCCAAAATCTTGTTAAACAATCTTGTTAAAAACTCCACTGCATTTCTGCTGAACATCTCCAGGCTCCTGGTATGTCATTTGGTTCAACCGGCTTTCCACTCTTCATTCTTTTAATTACTGCTCTCAATTTCTCCTTACTAATCCTATTCACTTCCTGCTTCACCATCTCCACACCATCCAACCTTCTCTTGCTTTCACTTTCCTCATTCATCAGCTGCTCAAAATACTCCCTCCATCTTCTCAACACACTCTGCTCACTAGTCAACACATTTCCATCTTCATTCTTTCTTGCTCTAACTTGCAGCACATCCTTCCCAGCTCTGTCCCTCTGCCTGGCCAATCGCTACAAATCCTTTTCTCCTTCCTTAGTGTACAATTTGTCCTATAGCTTCTCATATGCCTTTTCCTTGGCTTTCACCACATCCCTCTTTACCTGCTGCTGCATCTCTTTTTACTCCTGCCTACTTTTCTCATCACTCTGTCAATCCAAATTCTGTTTGTCCAACCTCTTTTTCCTTCTGCACTCCTGCACTTCCTCATTCCAACACCATGTCTCTTTGTCTTCCTTTCCATTTCCAGATGTCACACCAAGTACCTTTCTAACTGTCTCCCTTATCACTTCTGCAATAGTTCCACAATCATCCAGCACCTCTTCACCACCACTGAGCCTGTCTGACCTCTTTCCTGAATTCCTCCTTCAGTTTCCACCATCTTATTCTTCTTCCAGTCCTCTCTCTCCTCCTCTTCTTCTTAACCTCCAAAACCATGGGACATGACATGGGGTTACCAGCATGACACTAAAACAGGTAGTAGTAATGACTTCTTTTTACTTAATGTACCTAATGTCAATGCCCAAAACTCTCTTTACCTAAACTTCAGTAAAAAAAAATGTATAGTCAGTACTTAAACTTTTACCTGAGTATTTGAAAACATGAGTATCTGTACTTCTACTGAGTGAAGGATGTGTGAACCTTTGCCACCGCTGGCTTTAATTATGAAATGTTTGCCAACATATTACAGTTATAATGTAGATCAATAGTACTAATAAAATACCCACTCTGTGCAATTTGTATAAGGTATTTCAGTGTGTAAACTAATCCTAATGTCATAGTGGAGCAAAAGTGTATTTATATATATATAAGTAAATCTGTATTATTTAGTTTTTGCAACACTGAGCCGCACACAATAAAACCTGTAACGTTTGCTTATACATTTCAATGAACCATATTGACTTGGTCAAAAAGCACATTGCACCATTTTATTTTTATTTAAGTGGAAATTAGTTGTCTAAAAATGGTATGCACACATAATTTTCATATGCAGCATAAAGTGTAAATATCCATTCGATTTTAGTTATTTTGGTTAATAATTAACGTTTATTTCCATTTGGTGATTAAGCTCGGGTGTTCTTGTATTTAGAGCAGTGAGAACTGCTTACACCTCTAGACTGAGACTCCTGAAGTTACTGAGTGTCACAGTTGGCTGGAAACACAGATTTTAATGCTCCCACATTAAAGTTGATTGTTTTCCATTTTATTCTTTCTGTATAATAGAATGTTGTTAATAACTGAAATTTTATTTAGTAAATAACAATGATGATTTGTTGATACTTCATAATCATCTATGATATAGAATCAAATCATTGTTTCTATCACCAGCATTTCTATTTTCTTCCTTTAAAAATAAAGTATAAGTTAAAAAACAATAGCAAAAGAAAAATAAGTGAACTGTTCATGAAATAATCACAAAAAAATGTTCCTGAAGACGTTTTTAATGACACGGAGACTCATACCGTCCATTTAGAATAATCGACTTTTAACATTTCCCTTAATCTCAAAGGTGTTCCGTAAAGTCGAGATTAGAGCTCTGTGCAGGCCAGTTTAGTTCTTCCACACCAAACTTATCCAACCATGTCTTTATGAACCTCAGTTTGTGCACTGTGGCATGGACATGCTGGATTAATAAAGGGCCATCTCCAAACTATTCCCACAATATTAGAAGCATAGCATTGTCCAAAATGATTTGGTATGCTAAAGTAATTAACATTTCACTACACTTTAAGTCAAGGGCTGAGTCTTACCCTAAAGTACAGCCCCATACCATTACCACTCTTCAACCAAACCCTTCAGTTGACTAATAAACGTATTTGAAGTTAGAGAAACACAAAAAATGAACGTCGGTGCAAAATACCTAAAGGTTTAAACGTTTAACATTTTAGATTTAAAAAAAGACTTAGGGTGAAATTTGTCTGCACTTTCATTCTTATAGGTCCAAACATATACAACAAAAATCTATTCCCTGATCTTGCTGTGTAACCATGTGATCAAGCTCAAGTTTGCAGTAAATCAGTAAAACTGGGCTCAGGGGACAATGGATTGGAAGCCATTCCATTAGATAATATTCAGAAAGCACATATGGGTGAGCTGCTCAGGTAGCCTACATGTTGTCAAAAAGTGTAGTTGTAGTGTAACTGTAGATGGACCAACAATGTTCTGATGGCTTGGAAAGGTGTCCAGTTTGTTTGAGCTAATTAAAATTAACATTACAATTTAAAGTTCCCCCGATATTTACAGTACAATTTCCCTTTACATCCCTTCAAATAAGGAATTTAAGATGATTTGTTTTATGGTTGCATGTTAGAGCACTTGTGGTTCCTTAATGAGCTTTGATAAACATAGCTCCGTCCACAGTGTCCACAGAAGTACAGCTTCTGTCCTGTATGACTCTGCTGGTGGCTGAGGAGGGCACGCTGAGCACTAAAACTCTTCCCACACTGTTTACAGTGATACGGCTTCTCTCCTGTGTGGATACGCTGGTGTGATTTGAGACTACCCTGCTGAGTAAAACTTTTCCCACACTGTTCACAGTGATACGGCTTCTCTCCTGTGTGGATACGCTGGTGTATTCTAAAACCACTCTGATGAGTAAAACTCTTCCCACACTGTTCACAGTAATATGGCTTCTCTCCTGTGTGGATACGCTGGTGCGATTTGAGAGTACTCTGACAATTAAAACTTTTCCCACACTGTTCACAGTGATACGGCTTCACTCCTGTGTGGATATGCTGGTGTATTCTAAAATTACTCTGATGAGTAAAACTTTTTCCACACTGTTCACAGTAATATGGCTTCTCTCCTGTGTGGATACGCTGGTGAACTTTGAGATGATCCTGTTGAGTAAAACTTTTCCCACACTGTTCACAGTGATATGGCTTCTCTCCTGTGTGAATACGCTGGTGTACTTTGAGATGATCCTGTTGAGTAAAACTTTTCCCACACTGTTCACAGTTATATGGCTTCTCTCCTGTGTGGATACGCTGGTGTACTTTGAGATGATCCTGTTGAGTAAAACTTTTCCCACACTGTTCACAGTGATATGGCTTCACTCCTGTGTGGACACGCTGGTGTAATTTGAGATTACCCTGTTGAGTAAAACTCTTCCCACACTGTTCACAGTGATACGGTCTCTCTCCTGTGTGGATATGCTTGTGTGATTTGAGACTACTCTGATGAGAAAAAATCTTCTCACACTGATCACAGTGATACAGTTTCTCTCCTGTGTGGACACGCTGGTGTATTTTACAATTGTTTTGATGATTAAAACTCTTCCCACACTGATCACAGTGATATGGCTTCACTCCTGTATGGATACGCTGGTGTGATCTGAGACTACCCTGCTGAGTAAAACTCTTCCCACACTGTTCACAGTAATATGGCTTCACTCCTGTATGGACATGCTGGTGTGATTTGAGATTACCCTGTTGAGTAAAACTCTTCTCACACTGATCACAGTGATACAGTTTCTCTCCTGTGTGGATACGTCGGTGCCTTTTCAGAACAGCAATTTTGGTAAAACTCTTCCCACAATCTGAGCAGTGGTGCATCTGGAAAACAATATAAAATGATTCAATATACTGTAATAGTTTTATTTCAGATTAGATTTGGTCTTGCATGTTGTCAGCAATGTCTGCTATAGTAATCTGATATAGTTTGAAACAAGTTAAATGAGAGGTATTTTGAGGCCTTTTAGAAAACCTTTAACTATTTAATACTTGTATAAAATCTTCCATGTTAACCAAATCCCTGATATTTATGTCTCCAAAGTGGAGGAGTTTTCCCAGTACCAGAACAGGCAGCATTATATCATCTTATTTTCAATTCCAGGAGACAGAGAAAAAGACTGTGGAACCTGTTATGCTTCTGTGATAACAGCAGAGCTTAACAGGATTTAGTCCACGATCACAAAGCTACCTGAAACTATGTTCAAGCAATGTTTGGGTGATATTGGATTTAGCAAAATACATTTCTGATTCAGAACATTTGCTAATATTAGCTCTCATCAGACAAAGCTCAAAATCTGGACTGGTGAAAACAATCAGTACCTACTGAGCTGATCTGCATGCTGTCTTCCAAAGGATGTGTAAAAATCCCTGTGGTTGGGACAACAATACATTGATGACGACTGCAGGTAATTATCTGTGGCTGTCAAAAGCAGCAACCTACTTCCTCCTAATGGCCTATGAGGGCATTTTCAATCAACTTGTTAGCATGTACCTCTGCTTTCAGACTCTCAGCTGAAAATCACCAACCTAAATGTAAATGTGAACAGTTCCTGACCAAAGTGTTCTACATACACAATTTAGACATTTGGAAAGAAGATACTCTGACCCAGCTATTGGTGTTGCACAATTCAGTGCACTCTTAGTGCAGGTCTCAACCCCGGATACATGGTAAGGGTTGCGTTTTAAAGGACATACAGTGTAAAACGTGCCAAATCAAACATGCAGATCACGAATCAGAATTTCATACCGGATCGGTCGAGGCCCGGGTTACCAACGACCACCACAGGTATCTTAGCCAACAGGGTACCGGTGGAAATTGGACTACGGTTGCCCGAAGGAGGAGAAGGAGAGGAGGAAGATGTCTACAGAGGCAGCGGAAAAAGAAGAAGTGGAGGACAGTGGAGGTTCGGGTTGGTACTTTAAATGTTGGTACTATGACTGTTAGAGGGAGAGAGCAAGCTAATATGATGGAGAGGAGAAAGGTAAATATGTTTTTAGGAGACCAAATGGAAAGGGAGTAAGACAAGGAACATTGAAGGTGTTTAAACTGTTCCATCATGGTGTGGATGAAAAGAGAAATGGTGTAGGAGTGATTCTGAAGGAAAAGTAGTGACTAAGAAGTGATAATGGAGACAGCTAGAAAGGTACTTGATGTGACATCTGGAAAAAGAAAGGAAGACAAAGATGTGGTGGTTGAATGAGGAAGTGCAGGAGAGCAGAAGGAGGATGAGGTTGGAGAAACAGAATTGGGTTCGACAGAGTGATGACAAAAGTAGGTAGGAGTACAAGGAGATGCAGCAGCAGGTAAAGAGGGATGTGAGGGAGCTATAGAAGAAGTTGGACCGAAAAGACTTAGAAAAGGATTTATACCGAATGGCCAGGCAGAGGGACCGAGCTGGAAAGGATGTGTTGCAAGTCAGAGCAAGAAAGGATGGAGATGGAAATGTGTTGACTAGTGAGGAGAGTGTGTTGAGAAGGTGGAGGGAGTATTTTGAGCAGCTGATGAATGAGGAAAATGAGAGACAGAAGGTTGGATGGTGTGGAGATGGTGAAGCAGGAAGTAGATAGGAGGAAGTGAGAGCAGTGATTAAGAGGATGAAGAGTGGAAAGTCGGTTGGACTGGATGACATATCGGTAGAACTTGCAGTAAATACAGTGGAATTAAGTTGATAAAAGAGTAGTGGAAGCCAGGCTGAGAGAAGAGGTGACCATCTGTGACCAGCAGTATGGTTTCATGGGCATGGGGTATATTGGTAAGAGAATGCTGAGGATGGAAAGAAGCAAATGTAGAGGGCAGGCGGTATGACAGGACAGATGACAGGACAGGACAGATGATCCCCTGTGGCGACCCCTAATGGAAGAAGCCGAATGAAGAAAAAGAAGGAAAAAAAGTCACTCTGGGTTTTACTGTACATCGTTTTAACGCAGGTCCTTTTCTCCCTCCCCCTGCTAGACTCCGGGGGCCACTCAGACTATTGTTATACATGTTTGGCTATTCGTACAGATTGCATTCATATTAAATGTACAGCTATTTAGACCAGGGGTGGCCAACCCCCGGCTCGCGAGCCGCATGCAGCTCTTTGGCTGGTTTTATGCGGCTCTTACGTTCATTTCGAAGTTTGTGTGTGTTTGATTTTTAATGGGCGTGTTCGCTTTGCTTGAGTTCAATACGGTATTTTTAAGACTTAAATGAGCTTGCCCCTACTGGGAAACCTTTCGGCATATCAGACCTTGGCATGAGGCCAATCATAAATTACAGGAATGCACCGAGAATTTTCGGAAATACCTAAATCACCGAAACACCACGGCAGAAACACAATTGTAATGATGCAATAAAAAAGCGCAGCAGCACACGGTTATCTGGATAAGAGCAACATGTGTGCGGTGTGCGGAGAGCGATTTGCAAAACATGCAATGCTGAAATTTCAAGAGGGGGTGTATCTGCAAAGAGTTTCCCCAAGTTGGGTTTAATTTATCACCTGAAATACAAACATCTCGATCGCCTTCTAAATACGAGAAGAATGCGGCGCAGAAAAGTAGTCAATCCGAGCATGCGCACTCCGTCTGTAGAGGACGTTTTTAAAAAAAGGAGGAAAGTTTTCCAGTAATAGTGCCAAAGCAAAAGGCTTTTCATTTCAGTGCATCCCTAAAATATTATCGTTGGTGTGGCCCTCTGACACAATTTAGTTTTCTCATGTGACCCCTTGTAAAAATTAATTGCCCACCCGTGCTGTATATTCATCTCACGCACATGCGCATTTGACGGAAATACCGTATTGAACTCAAGCGAAGTGAACACACACAAAAAAAACCCACAAACAAAGTCCTTGTTTTCTACCCTGAAACACGTGAAATCAAAGCATCGATCTGTTCTGACTGACACCCATGTAAAAAAATAGCTTCGAGTGGCAACAACGGAATACGAGCAGGATTTAAAGGCGATTGTTCAAGGCAAGGAATACTAAAAGTCCCACTAAGTAACATGCACAGTAAAAGAAAAGCGCTATTGTAAATTATTATATTTTTGTTTGTGGACTTGGTTAAACTAAGAGTTTGTGTGTGTTCATTGTTGAAAATGACTGTCCTGTGGTCTTAGAACTGTAGGAGTCAATTTCTGTCATTATGTTGGTGTGCGACATTTACAATAAATCTGGCTGAGCAGAGGTGTGTGTGTGTGTGTGTGTGTGTGTGTGTGTGTAAGAGAAAGGGATGGGTGATGTTCATGTGTGCCCATGTGTATGATGTGGCTCTTTGCGGTAACACAGTCAAAAATGTGGCTCTCGGTCTCTGACTGGTTGGCCACCCCTGATTTAGACTTAGGGCTGGGTGATAAATCGATTTTATCGATTAACTCGAATGTGTACATCGATATGTTTTAATAAAAATTATGTTTCTCTTTAATGTCCGCCGATGCTCCCCTCTGGGCTCCCATAGTTTCGAACGAACCCCCCCTACTGTGGAGTTTTTAAGAAATGTAAAGGCAAAATCAACCATCCCCATCCACTCTCAGTGGCGGTCCCTAGCCCGGATAAATTGGGGAGGGTTGCATTGGGAAGGGCATCCAGCGTAAAAACGTGACAAATCAAACGTGCGGAGGATCCGCTGTGGCGCCCCCTAATGGGAGAAGCCGAAAGAAAGTTATTATAAAGGCAAAATCACTCCAAGCATCACTGCATTTTTAAACATGTTCCACATTCAAAGACTCATAAAACATTTTTCTTTATAGGTTTGCTTATTTTATGTTATGTTACGTTCTATTTTCACAATTTACAATGGCTTGTTGTTTCTGATTGAACTTTAACCAATTTAATAAAGTAAAATTTTTTTTTATTTAACATTTTCTTTGTCATACGCAGGTTGATTTTAAGCAGGGGGAAAAAATCAATTTAAATCGCAAATCGGATTTTTTTTTAGGCCATACCGCCCAGCCCTATTCAGACTATTGTTATTCATACAGACTGCATTCATACTGATGGCCGGACATTTCTATGGACAGGAGGAGGATTCATGATCAGAAGCCATTAATCTCAAATAGCAAGGAGCTGAAGGTGCTAGTGACATGAAATCTTTATCAGATGTTGGTAACAAAGGAATCAAACCATACATGTCCATAAATGAAGTGGTGTAATGTTGTGTTTGATTTTTAATGTGCGTGTTCGCTTTGCTTGAGTTCAATACGGTATTTTTAAGACTTAAATGAGCTTGCCCCTACTGGGAAACTTTTCGGCATATCAGACCTTGGCATGAGGCCAATCATAAATGACAGCGATGCACCGAGAATTTTCGGAAATACCTAAATCACCGAAACACCACAGCAGAAACACAATTGTAATGACGCAATAAAAAAGCGCAGCAGCACACGGTTATCTGGATAAGAGCAACATGTGTGCGGTGTGCGGAGAGCGATTTGCAAAACATGCAATGCTGAAATTTCAAGAGAGGGTGTATCTGCAAAGAGTTTCTCCAAGTTGGGTTTAATTTATCACCTGAAATACAAACATCTCGATCGCCTTCTAAATACGAGAAGAATGCGGCGCAGAAAAGTAGTCAATCCGAGCATGCGCACTCCGTCTGTAGAGGACGTTTTTGAAAAAGCAGGAAAGTTTTCCACTAATGGTGCCAAAGCAAAAGGCATAACACACAAAATTATGGATTTCATTGCCTTTTGAATTGAATTTTCATTTCGGTGCATCCCTAAAATATTATTGTTGGTGTGGCGCTCTGACACAATTCAGGTTTCTCATGTGGCCCCTTGTAAAAATTAATTGCCCACCCCTGCGGTATATTCATCTCACGCACAGGCGCATTTGACGAAAATACCGTATTGAACTCAAGCGAAGTGAACACACACAAAAAAACCCCACAAACAAAGTCCTTGTTTTCTACCCTGAAACACGTGAAATCAAAGCATCGATCTGTTCTGACTGACACCCATGTAAAAGAATTGCTTCGAGTGGCAACAACGGAATACGAGCCAGATTTGAAGGGGATTGTTCAAGGCAAGGAATGCCAAAAGTCCCACTAAGTAACATGCATAGTAAAAGAAAAGCGCTATTGTAAATTATTATATTTTTGTTTGTGAACTTGGTTAAACTAAGAGTTTGTGTGTGTGAGACAGTGCAGTGTTCATTGTTGAAAATGACTGTCCTGTGGTCTTAGAACTGTAAGAGTCAATTTCTGTCATTATGTTGGTGTGTGACATTTACAATAAATCTGGCTGAGCAGAGGTATGTGTCTCTGACTGGTTGGCCACCCCTGATTTAGACTTAGGGCTGGGTGATAAATCGATTTTATCGATTAACTCTGTGTGTGTGTGTGTGTGTGTGTGTGTGTGTGTGTGTGTGTGTGTACCATGTGTGCCCATGTGTGCCCATGTGTGCCCATGTGTATGTTGTGGCTCTTTGCGGTAACACAGTCAAAAACGTGGCTCTCGTTCTCTGACTGGTTGGCCACCCCTGATTTAGACTTAGGGCTGGGTGATAAATCGATTTTATCGATTAACTCGAATGTGTACATCGATATGTTTTAATAAAAATCGTGTTTCTCTTTAACGTCCGCCGATGCTCCCCTCTGGGCTCCCATAGTTTCGAACGAACTCAAACCACCCCCTGCGCGCTTTTGCCATAGAGATACACAAACAATGTGGCAATCAGAGCATTTGAATCACCATATTCAAAAATTTTTTTGAGGTTTGCTCAATCTTTTAAATAATTCTTATTTAGAATCTCGCTGTCTTTTATATTCTTATTTTAAATTGTAACTTATTTGACTGTGGAGTTTTTAAGAAATGTAAAGGCAAAATCAACCATCCCCATCCACTCTCAGTGCCGGTCCCAAGCCCAGATAAATTGGGGAGGGTTGCATTGGGAAGGGCATCCAGCGTAAAAACATGTGACAAATTAAACGTGCGGAGGATCCGCTGTGGCGCCCCCTAATGGGAGAAGCCGAAAGAAAGTTATTATAAAGGCAAAATCACTCCAAGCATCACTGCATTTTTAAACATGTTCCACATTCAAAGACTCATAAAACATTTTTCTTTATAGGTTTGCTTATTTTATGTTATGTTACGTTCTATTTTCACAATTTACAATGGCTTGTTGTTTCTGATTGAACTTTAACCAATTTAATAAAGTAAAATTTTTTTTTATTTAACATTTTCTTTGTCATACGCAGGTTGATTTTAAGCAGGGGGAAAAAATCAATTTAAATCGCAAATCGGATTTTTTTTTAGGCCATACCGCCCAGCCCTATTCAGACTATTGTTATTCATACAGACTGCATTCATACTGATGGCCGGACATTTCTATGGACAGGAGGAGGATTCATGATCAGAAACCATTAACCTCAAATAGCAAGGAGCTGAACAGCTCTGCTAGTGCTAACGTTAATTCACCTATTTCATCATCACCAGCAGCACTCCATTCTCCAACATCAATCTCCCCCAAATGCCAGTGTACACACACACACACACACACACACACACACACAAACACACATACATACATACAAACATACACCGGGTAAAATAAGTATTGAACATGTCAACATTTTTCTCAGTAAATATTTTACTAAAGGTGCTAGTGACATGAAATCTTTATCAGATGTTGGTAACAAAGGAATCAAACCATACATGTCCATAAATGAAGTGGTGTAATGTTGTGAAACAACACACACACTAGAAAAAGTATTGAACACATGAAGACAGGGAGGTGCAAAAAGGAATGAAAAGCCAAGACAGCAGTAGATATCAATTAGTAATTAGAAAGCAATCCTGCCTATTGTCATTGTAAATTAATATCAGCTGCTTTAGTCCCAACTGATGGCCTGTATAAAGGTGTCCCATTACCAAGGTGTCACACAAGAAACATCTATTGATGGGTAAAAGCGAAGAGCTCTCTCAAGACCTTCGCATCCTTACTGTTGCAAACATACTGATTACATTGGTTACAGAAGGATTTCTAAACTTCTGAATGTTTTGATATCTTTGTGTGTCTGGATTTCATGTCTGTTAGTGTTAAGATGGTTCTCACACTGGTTCTCTAAACACATTCCTGTTATCTTTATGGAAGTCTTTATCTGGACTCACACATATCCAGTTAATATGTCTTCTTACCAAATCAAGAACAGCTTTAGCTCAGGGTTATTCCAGTGTGTATATATTTGTCTGTTATCTGAAATAAACTGAAGAAGAGCATTTGCACCATTCTGTGTGCTGCGATTCTTCCCTGATCAGAAAAGACACCACTGGCATCACTGATCACATGGGAAATAATAAAAATCAAACAATATTAATAGCACCATATGAAATATATTTATTGGGAAAAATTTTGATGTTTTCAATACTTATTTTACCTGTTGTATGTTGTCTCCTGTTATAATCACATGTAAGCACTGCTTATGGTGACATACAGGCTTATGCTCTGATTAAACGCCGTGTATTAGAGCAGATGTAGTTGTGTTGGCCTATTTTGATAATAGGTGCCTTTTAGGCTAAGACCACCTGTTCTCTTTGGGTCCATCAACACTGCGATTCCAGGCTACACTAGTACTCAACACAGTGAAAACATGGTTCTAATTTTCAAAAGTAATACTAATAAATGATCTTAAAGTGCGAGGCAGAAACTAAACAAACTTGCAGTCTGCCACTTAATACTTTACTTTGAAACTAAACCTTCTCTGGGAGATCACTGGGATACGCATGTGAATATTTGATCTGTTACCTGGTTGCATGTGTAAAAGCTGTTGGTATCAAACAGTGTTTACTTTATCAACTGATAAAAAGCTGAAGAAGGACAGATCAAATAGGCCAATTGATTAAAGATTTGGGAAGTTTCCCTGTAAAAGGATTTTTTAAAATAAATAAATAAATAAACAGTAATTTATTGTAATACACTTAAAATTAAGGTATTTTTTTATTTATTTAATTTTAAAATACATTATTATGTATCTTTGCCCTGCAAACCACACTGAAAGTTGAGACATGAATAAATTGTACCTTCGATCCAGCAGCAGCAGGAGGAGTGTGTGTAGGTTCTCCTAAAGATCTCCGTCTGGACTCTGATTTCATGATCAGAGGTGTAAAGAATCAGGACACTGGAAAAAAATGCAGAGGTTCATGACTCCAGAATGTCCACTAGTTGCTCCCCGAGCAGCTCAGCTGCTACATTTCACTGTATCTCACCTTTGGGTAAAAATCCGCTAAATCCGGGACAAAAACGGCGAAAGGAACGTCGATTTGCACGCGCAGAAAGTGGAGAAAAACTCACGCGGCCAACATTAACTTCCGACCGGAGCGCGTGAAAGAACTGTATAGGTACAAACACAGATCACAAAGCAGTGGGCGGGGCCAACGGGCTCGAGTTCTAAATCTGCAAACATTATTGGCTCAGACATTGTCAGAAAGTGAAATCTGATTGGTTGTCTGTAATGACATCAAATATATAATATTAAATATTTCATATAATAAAAATTAAAAGTAATATTTTAGATTGAATTCCAGTGGAAATGCGACTGATCCGAAGCTGCTGCTTTTCAGCTGATACACACTATGTGGTCAAAAGTATTTGACACGTGTCTTTTTCAGCCAGATGTGGTTCATAAATTCACCTAAAATGCTCTTTAATGCACCATACAGCCAATCACAGGTGCCAAAAGTACACACATTCATTACTTAAGTAGAAGTATAGATACTTATGTTTTAAAATACTCGGGTAAAAGTTGAAGTACTGAATATACCTTTTTACTTAAGTAAAAGTAAAGAGGTCTTGGCTCTGACATGTACTTAAGTAAAAAGTAGTTATTACTTCTACCTGTTTTAGCTGTTAACTGGACCTCACATCATATTAATACTTGCCAGACAGACAGACAGACAGACAGACAGACAGACTGTTAGATTTTTATCATGCCCAAACAAAACTTAATTCTTGGAGAGGTTTTCCATATGACCTGCTATGGCTGTGGTGCCTTTCTGATATCAGGGAAGAAGAAATACACAGCACACAGAATGCATGTTCGTCCTCTTCTGTTTATTACAGGTAGCAGAACGTATATATACACATACCGAGAAAAGGCTGTCCTAAACTTGTTTCCTGTTTGGACAAGAGGATATACTAGCCGGAGATGTGTGAGCCCAGATAAGGCTCCCTGTTTACCTTACAGACTAACATCGTAAATATTCTATAGACACTGAACAGGCAAAGGAGTGTGTGTGAGATAGTGTGAGAAAGATCTTAACACTAACACAGACAGACACATAGATAGATAGATAAATAGATAGATAGATAGATAGATAGATAGATAGATAGAAAGAAAGAAAGAAAGAAAGAAAGAAAGAAAGAAAGAAAGAAAGAAAGAAAGAAAGAACATTGTCATTGCATAGTTCAGGTACACAGCAACAAAATGCAGTTTGGCATCTACCAGAAGTCCAAAAAGCAACAATCGTGCAACTAGTGCAGATAAATATGTAACATATTTACAGCATGTGATATATATGTAAGCATATGTACAGTAATTAAATATAAAGGCTATAACAGTGCAGAGATGTGTGGACATCAATAAGCTTATATAAGCTTCTTGACTTGAAGTTGCAGTTTCTCTGGTATCACCTCATTAACTGTTCGTGTGGAAACATAGCAAAGGCTCTTATTGATGTCCAATAAAGACAGTAAATTATGTTCGTGTAGGGTACATTGTGGGTAAATTGTGTAAAACGTGGCAGATTTGGTGTTTGATTTCAGACTTTGTGCAAAAATAAAACAAGAGTTTACTGATTACAAATATTTTTCGGTGGAGTTTATTTATTTATTTTATATCTAAGTAAAGAAGGGACGTCGTGAATAAGTGTCTGTTTTGCTGGAGGTTTTAATTTCGCCTCTTTTCAATTCAATTCAATTCATTTTTATTTGTATAGCGCTTTTAACAATGAACATTGTCTCAAAGCAGCTTTACACAGATAATGTGGTTATTAAATGTAAATATGTTCTTTGTAAGTATGTTTGTCCCTGATGAGCAACTGTGGCAAGGAAAAACTCCCCGAGATGGCACAAGGAAGAAACCTCGAGAGGAACCAGACTCAAGAGGGAACCCATCCCCATCTGGGTTCCACCAAATGTCCATTTGAAGCATTTATACAAAGTTGCAGGGTGTAGTGATGATGCTCAAAAGCAAACTGCACTCCCGAGTCAGTGCAGCAGACCGCCGACACCAACTACAGTCCAGTCCGTCCTCAAAGCACCCGTTCTACTCCGGAATTACATGGCACCACCCAAGGTGTTGAGGAGAGACCGTCCCAAGCTGCACAGAAGTGTGAAGATCCCCGGAGGGGAGAGGGGCAGGAACAGTGGTCACTGGAGCCTCAGGAGCATGTTTAACTCGACCGAGAGAGAGAGAGAGAGAGAGAGAGAGAAAGAGAGAGAGAGAGAGAGAGAGAGAAAGAGAGACAGGGTGACAGGAAGGGAAGGATATGGATTATTAAGTGTCCCTATTGGTGTATGAAAGTTGATCTCACTGTGCAGTTTGGACTCCGGCAAGACTCACTATGGCAGCATAGCTAAAAGGGAGAACCAGAAGGTAACACAGACATGAGGGATCTCTGGGTTAAGAGACGACCCACCACACCACCGTCAGCAAACCCGAGTGAACGTGTGAGTGTGAGGGGACATTTATTAATGTATTTATACTTTTTATAAAAATGGTAAAAAGAAATGCGTGCTGAATTGATAGTGTGTGTGTGTGTGTGTGTGTGTGTGTGTATATATATATATATATATATATACAAAACAAATAAAAAATTTTGTTACCGAATGAATGAATCCAGGCTGAAAATCCACATATAGAACACAAGCAAGGAAAAGATGATGATGATGATGATGATCATGAATGTGTCTGTTCTCAGTCATGTTTACATCACTGACTCCCTCTGTCTCATCCACGTTAACCCCAAAATTCTTACTGTCTTCTGCCCTGCTGATTCTTAGCTTCGTAAAGAGTGAGAGTCAGGACTTTATACATCAGCGGATTGAAAAAGACGTGCAGTAACAGGAAATCAGTTGTTCAGCTGAAATCGGAACACAGTGAAAAAATAATAATAAATAAATTTCACCAAATCACTGGAGTAAAAATTAAGTAACGAGTCGGTTTTGAAAATTTAAGAAGTAAAAAGTACAGATATTTGTGTAAAAATGTACTGAGTAAAAGTAAAAAGTTGAAAAATAAATAGTGGAATAAAGTACTGATACCAAAAAAATCCAAAGTATTTGTACTCCGTTACTTCCAACCTCTGCAGCCAATTAACATGCAAACTGTTAAAACACTTCATAAAACAGAATGTAGAATTACTGAAAGCATTTTAAATGGGATTTTAAAACCCAGTACAGAGGGTAGCATGAGCTTTTCTGTAACTTTTATTGCTTTTATGTTCACGGCACAGGACCAAATATCAGTTTATTTTATCTTTCTATAATTAGCTGGAATAAATCATGAAGGCTGTGGTGACTCCCGTGTGTAATGCTGCATGATGGCACTGCTGGAGGATTACACCAATGGAAGATTAAGGAGAGAAATAGTCTCCAGGGACCATGATGATTACTTGGCCCGTGATGATGACTGGCTAATAAGCTGATTTAGATTCCTACAGCTGTGCTCCTGGATCTATGTGCTGAATTGGGTCCAGTCCTACAGAGGGCGACACGCAAGATCCATGCCATCCCCGTCCAAATACAGGTTTTCACCACTCTGGGGTTAATGACAACAGGTTGTTTCTAGTGGGAAATGGCAGACAGGGAAAGACTTTCTCACAAAGACCTCCTTTGGATATAATATAATTCTATTAAATCTCATGCTATAGGTCTGGTATCTGCCCCTGAGTGTCATAATGGCTGTCATTTTGGATGTTATTATTAAGGTGGGTAGTAGTTTCCCTTCACTGTGCAAGAACAGTTTGAAATTAAAATGCACTTTGCAGCAATGTTCAGATTTCCGAATGTAATCAACGCAATTGACTGCACTTATTTCTGTAAAGACTCCGTATGAAAATGAATTTGTATATGTTAATAAAAAGCATGTGCTTTCTTTCTTGCTTGCTTTCTTTTCTTTTCCATTAAGTGTTTCAACAGTTTGCATGTTAACTGGCTATATGGTTGGTTCGAAAAGACACCGGTCCAAATACTTTTGACCACATAGTGTGTATCAGCTGAAAAGCAGCAGCTGCGGATCAGTAGCGTTTCCACTGGGATTCAACTCTGAAATATTACTTTTAATTTTTATTATATGAAATATTTTACAATATTTATTTGATTTTATTTGTTTGGACTTTTCCTTCCTCAGCATCACTTTGATTTTCCTCCTGTAGCTCCGAGAAACGGCGTGTTCCAGGTGGAGGATGAAGACCCTCTGCCGGGATGAAGTGAACAGTACGACCCATGGAACGGTGAGTTTCTGAACTTTATGGATTTTTTTTTTCTTTAAAAATACAAAATTTATCATTTATTATAATTATAATGAATATTATTGAGAAACAAATCACCCATAAAATCCCCAAACAAATCAAGAGAAGAGAAAAGATCAATAGGAAGAGAATGAAGAGAAGACAGGACCAACACAGGTCCTGAGTGATGTGAACATCTAAGTATTCATTCCTATTTAAATCCCCATTTATATTTGTGAATCGAATTAATTTGTGTGAATCTCCGTCTATTTGTAAACCGAAATCTGTGAACAAATAAAAATGGAGAATAATGATAGAAGAGAATGAAGAGTGATAGATGATGAAGTTATGTCTCTCATGAAGCTCAACCGCTAAAGATCAGGCACAGTGGGAGATTACCAATAATTTTCACTGCTTGACAATGTCTGAGCCAATGATGTTTGCAGATTTAGAACTCGAGCCCGCTGGCCCCGCCCACTGCTTTGTGATCTGTGTTTGTACCTATACAGTTCTTTCAAGCGCTCCGGTCGGAAGTTAATGTTGGCCGCGTGAGTTTTTCTCCACTGTCCGCGCGTGCACATCGACGTTCCTTTCGCGTTATAAATCTATCGCGCGCGAGCTTCAACCTCGTTTTTGTGAATTTTTACCCAAAGGTGATACAGTGAAATGTAGCAGCTGAGCTGCTCGGGGAACAGCTAGTGGACATTTTGGAGTCATGAACCCCCGGATTTTTCTTCCAGTGTCCTGATTCTTTACACATCAGATCATGAAATCAGAGTCCAGACGGAGATCTTTAGGAGAACCTCCACACACACCTGCTGCTGCGGCTGGATCAAATGTAAAATTTATTCATGTCTCAACTTTCAGTGTGGTTTGCAGGGCAAAGATACATCAAAATGTATTTTAAAATTAAATAAATAAATAAATAAAACCCTTAATTTTAAGTGTATCACAATAAACTACTGTTTTTTATTTATTTAGAAAAAACCTTTTACAAGGAAATTTCTCCCCAAATCTTTAACCAATTGGCCTATTTGATCTGTTCTTCAGCTTTTTACTCAGTTAATAAAGTAAACAATGTTTGATACCAACAGCTTTTACACATGCAACCAGTTACACCTTTTATACAGGCCATCAGTTGGGACTGAAGCAGCTGATATTAATTTACAAACATAAATAGCCAAACATGTATAACAATAGTCTGAGTGGCCGAGGGAGGAAAGGACCTGCGCTAAAAAAGATGTACAGTAAAACCCATAGTGACTTATTTCCTTCTTCTTTTTCGTTCGGCTTCTTCCATTAGGGGTCGCCACAGCAGATCATCTGTCTCCATACCCCCTGCCCTCTACATCTGCCTTTTTCCATCCTCAGCATTCTGTTACCAATATATCCCATGCCCATGAAACCATACTGTTGCTCACAGATGGTCACCTCTTCTCTTAGCCTGGCTTCCACTACTTATTCCCATAACTTCATAGTGTGACTGATCAACTTAATTCCCCTGTAGTTACTGCACATCTCCCTTATTCTTAAAGATCAGTACCAGGACACTCCTTCTTCATTCCTCAGGCATCTTCTCACCATTCACTCTTATACGTCACTCTATGATCCTTTTTTTTTTCTTAAAATACATGTTCACCACCACTGTTTTCTTATTTTTAGCAAAAATCTACCACCATCTGCCCTTCCACATTCCTCTCCTTAATTCCATACCTACCATCACCTCCTCATCACCTCTGTTCCCTTCACCTCAAGCCCTTTAAAGTCTGCCCCAATCACCAATCATTAATTTCTAGGTTCACCATCTACCACTTCATCTAACTTACTCCAGAATTTTTCCTTCTGCTCCATCTCACAGCCCACTTGTGGAGCATAAGAACTGATGATATTTATTATCTCCCCTTCAATTTCCAGCTTCACACCACATCCATACAGGAGAGAAACCGTATCACTGTAAACATTGTGGCAAGAGTTTTAATCGTCAGAGTAGTGTCAAAAGACACCAGCATATACATACAGGAGAGAAGCTGTATCACTGTAAACAGTGTGGGAAGAGTTTTACTCAGCAGGGTCATCTCAGATTACACCAGTGTATCCACACAGGAGAGAAGCCTTATCACTGTGAACAGTGTGGGAAGAGTTTTAGTGCTCGGAGTGCCCTCCTCAGCCACAAGCAGAGTCATGCAGGACAAAAGCTGTACCTCAGTGGACAGTGTGGACGGAGCTATGCTCATCAAAACTCATTAAGGAGCCACAAGTGCTCTAACATACAACCATAAACTCCTGATGTTTATTTGGATGTTAATTAACAAATCATCTTAAATTTCGTATTTGAAGGTATGTAAAGGGAAATTGTACTGTAAATATCGGGGGAACTTTAAATTGTAATGTTAATTTTAATTAGCTCTTACAAACTGGACACCTTTCCAGTATGGGGCTACCTGAGCATCTCACCCATATTTGCTTTCTGAACATTATGTAATGGAATGGCTTTCAATCCATTGTCCCCTGAGCCGATTGTTACTGATTTATTGCAAACTTGAGCTTGATCACATGGTTACACAGCAAGATCAGGGAATAGACTTTTGTTGTATATGTCTGGACCTATAAGAATTAAAGTGAAGACAAATCTCACCCTAAGTCTTTTTTAAATCTAAAATGTTAAATGTATAAACCTTTAGGTATTTTGCACCGACGTTCATTTTTTGTGTTTCTCTAACTTCAAATAAGTTTATTGGTCAACTGAAGGGTTTGGTTGAAGAGTGGTAATGGTATGGGGCTGTACTTTAGGGGTAAGACTCAGCCCTTGACTTAAAGTGTAGTGAAATGTTAATTACTTTAGCATACCAAATCATTTTGGACAATGCTATGCTTCTAATATTGTGGGAATAGTTTGGAGACGGCCCTTTATTTAATCCAGCATGACCATGCCACAGTGCACAAACTGAGGTTCATAAAGACATGGTTGTATGAGTTTGGTGGGGAAGAACTGTGAACTGGCCTGCACAGAGCTCTAATCTCGACTTCACGGGACACCTTTCCAGTATGGGGCTACCTAAGCATCTCACCCATATTTGCTTTCTGAACATTATGTAATGGAATGGCTTTCAATCCATTGTCCCCTGAGCCGATTGTTACTGATTTATTGCAAACTTGAGCTTGATCACATGGTTACACAGCAAGATCAGGGAATAGACTTTTGTTGTATATGTCTGGACCTATAAGAATTAAAGTGAAGACAAATCTCACCCTAAGTCTTTTTTAAATCTAAAATGTTAAATGTATAAACCTTTAGGTATTTTGCACCGACGTTCATTTTTTGTGTTTCTCTAACTTCAAATAAGTGTATTGGTCAACTGAAGGGTTTGGTTGAAGAGTGGTAATGGTATGGGGCTGTACTTTAGGGGTAAGACAGCCCTTGACTTAAAGTGTAGGGAAATGTTAATTACTTTAGCATACCAAATAATTTTGGACAATGCTATGCTTCTAATATTGTGGGAATAGTTTGGAGACGGCCCTTTATTTAATCCAGCATGACCATGCCACAGTGCACAAACTGAGGTTCATAAAGACATGGTTGTATGAGTTTGGTGGGGAAGAACTGTGAACTGGCCTGCACAGAGCTCTAATCTCGACTTCACGGAACACCTTTGAGATTAAGGTGAATGTTAAAAGTCGATTATTCTAAATGGACGGTATGAGTCTCCGTGTCATTAAAACATCTTCAGGGGCCTTTTTTTGTGATTGTTTCATGAACAGTTCACTTATTGTTCTCTTGCTATTGTTTGTTAATTTATACTTTATTTTTTAAAGGAAGAAAATAGAAATGCTGGTGATAGAAACAATGATTTGATTCTATACCATAGATGATTATGAAGTATCAACAAATCATTGTTATTTACTAAATAAAATTTCAGTTATGAACAAAATTCTATTATACAGAAAGAATAAAATGGAAAACAATCAACTTTAATGTGGGAGCATTAAAATCTGTGTTTCCAGAATCCAACTGTGACACTCAGTAACTTCAGGAGTCTCAGTCTAGAATTGTATGCAGTTCTCACTGCTCTGAATACAAGAACACCCAAGCTTAATCACCAAATGGAAATAAAAGGTAATAAATAACCAAAATAACTAAAATATAATGGATATTTATACTATATGCTGCATACAAATATTACGTGTGCATACAAATTTTAGACAACTAATTTCTACTTAAATATAAAGAAAATGGTGCAATGTGCTTTTTGACCAAGTTAATATGGTTCATGTAAATGTGTAGTGTAAGCAATCACAACAGGTTTGAATATGTGTGCAGCTCAGTGTTGCAAAAACTAAATAATCCAGATTTACTTATATATAAATACACTTTTGCTCCACTATTACATTAGGATTAGTTTACACAATGAAATACCATATACAAATTGCACAGAGTGGGTAGTTTATTAGTACTATTTATCTACATTATAACTGTAATATGTTGGCAAACATTTCATAATTAAAGCCAGCGGTGGTTCACACATCCTTCACTCAGTAGAAGTACAGATACTCAGGTAAAAGTTGAAGTACTGACTATACATTTTTTTACTCAAGTTTAGGTAAAGAGAGTTTTGGGCTCTTACATTAAGTACATTAAGTAAAAAGAAGTCATTACTACTACCTGTTTTAGTGTCACGCTGGTAACCCCATGTCATGTCCCATGGTTTTGGAGGTGAAGAAGAAGAGGAGGATAGAGAGGACTGGAAGAAGAATAAGATGGTGGAAACTGAAGGAGGAAGAGTGTAGTGTGAGATTTAGGAAAGAGGTCAGACAGGCTCAGTGTTGGTGAAGAGGTGCTGGATGATTGTGGAACTACTGCAGAAGTGATAAGGGAGACAGTTAGAAAGGTACTTGGTGTGACATCTGGAAATAGAAAGGTAGATAAAGAGACGTGGTGGTGGAATGAGGAAGTGCAGGAGAGTATAAGGGGATAGAGGTTGGCAAAACAGAAGTGGGATGAACAGAGTGATGAGAAAAGTAGGCAGCAGTACAAGGAGATGCAGCAGCAGGTGAAGAGGGATGTGGTGAAGGACAAAGGAAAAGGCATATGAGCTGTAGGAGAAGTTGGACACTAAGTAAGGAGAAAAGGATTTGTACCGGTTGGCCAGGCAGAGTGACCGAGCTGGGAAGGATGTGCTGCAAGTTAGAGCAAGAAAGGATGGAGATGGAAATGTGTTGACTAGTAAGGACAGTGTGTTAAGAAGATGGAGGGAGTATATTGAGTAGCTGATGAATGAAGGAATGACACCAAACAGGTGTCTGAGGTATCTGTGGAACTACTTAATGGCTGCAATTTTGTCAGAAAGAAATAATAGATAGATATTGACAATAGTCCAGATTTGAAGTGTCCCAGTGCAATTGTCACTAAAGTGTTCATGTGTTAGGTGTTTTTCTGGTTTAGACTCTGAATGGCCCGTGGGGAAAATCTCCTCCTCATTCTCCCTCTTTGCCTTCAAGGGTCGGAAGCGCTTTCCTAAACGCAACACAGAAAAGAGGACTTTTTTATTGGGATGGCTGAAGTCCTCCAATATCTTTCCGGCCCTGGTCCAGCACCGCTTGCTTTACATGTCCTGCTGGTCAGTGAGCTCAGAACGTTCAGCTGACTGCACCACCCTCTGGTGCCTGCCCTGCATGGTGCATTTCTTTAATCAGAGTGACGATCCCAGCCAACATGTCCATGAGGGCCCCACATGGGTTTTATCTGGGTGATATGGGCATCACGTGGGCATGGGTCAGAGTGGGCACTTTAATGGGCTGAATGTGGGCCCTAAATTATTCAGTTAGGTGGCCCATTTTGATTATTCGGGGGCCCTGTATGGGCCACATTTGGGCTATATTTAGCTATATCCTTTAATTGATGATAAATTTTATTGATATGTTTTTTGCGTGTTTTATATGATAGAAACAAAAATTGTATATATTAACAATAACATAGTAAAAATAAGTGAAAAAAAGAAAAAATCGCTTGTGCATCTCACAGAGTCTCCCATTGGCTCCTGTGTTCCCGCTTTCTCATTCTGAAGAAACTGGATCTGTCATCAATAACTACCACTGATCACCTGACCTGACCTGGATAACCTGACATCTCTTTCACGGTAAGAAATTTCATTTAATGTATACTTCTGAAAGATTGTGTGGTAATTAAAGTTACAGGCACGATATAAAGAAGGTAAGTGTGGATAGTGAACTGATTTACCTCAGAGATAATCACCTGTGGAAAACTGAACATTCTTAACGCTAAGCAGATAACTAGGACATTGTCTACTAAAATGTGGAAATAACAACTTTTCAAACCATTTTCACCCGTGTTTTCTCCATATAGTGTCTTCATGATAACAGGAGGGTGAAGCATTAAAAGCACTGTGGAGTAATCTTTCTCTTTCACTACCTTTATAACGTGTATATACAATAACCAGAGAAAATTTCTGAGGAGATTGTGACTATACTTAACTGTAATACTTCAATGTGATTTATGTGAAATAGGTAGAGGTGATAAAAAAACGTTTATATTTATATCATTTCTAAACATTACTAAAAATATGATACGTTATGATTACGTAAAAATAATAAATTTCATTTTGCCCTGTTCATAAAGTCAGTCAGATCAGTTAACAGTTTGGGCAAATGTTGAATTAGAAGGTGTTTACAACCTTGTGATTTTTAGTCTTTTTTTAATTTTATTTTATTTTTTGACTGATAGTCTTATGCTCATGTAACTTGCATGCATACAAATAATGGGTTTTGCCCTGGTTGATGCAGTAGCATGCTCTACTTTATATAAATTTTTTTGCTTAACAGTAAATGGTTCACAAATGCAAGAGACAGAAAAGGCAACTGTGCTTTGAGAGCTCAGCGGGACCATGATCGGGGGGCAGTACAGCCAGAGGTGTAAGTCATATAACCTACAGCTAGTGCTGCACAATTAATAATATTTGATCCCGATCACTGTTTTTGCCTCTGTTTAATTAAAGGAATACTCCATTCTGAGATGAAAAAATATCTTACAAATGACTTATCCTCAAGGCATCCTATACAGCAGGAGTGTCAAACTCAGATTTGGCCTGCGGAGTAATTATTTTTGGCCCACGAGATCAAATCAAATGTGTATTTGAGCTGGGCCGCCAGTATATAGCGCATCCACCGCTAATTCTACAAATCCCAGAATGGTTTGTTATTGCGCGGCGCGTCAGTCGAGACCGCTGAAAAACTCATTGCTGAATTTACTTCCTGATTTACCGACTTTAAAGCCCAGAAATGCAGATTCGAACTGCTCAGTAATCCGCTTGTGGTTGACTTGGAAAGCGCACCAACCAACCTCTAAATGGAGCCGATTGAACTCCAGTGTAGAGACACGATCAAGTCAAAGTACAACTCTGTGTGTGCTGCACAGTTTCCATGTTTCTCCCCGACACACTGCTCCAACTCCGTGTCCAAGCTGCTCAAATCCTCTCTATGTTCAGCAGCACATATCTGTGTGTGTAACTGTTCTCTTTAATGAAGATAAACAAAACACCACTCAGGAGTCCCACTGATGAACATCTTCACTCAATCCTGAGTATTTCCTCAGCTCAGAGCCTAAACTCAGACATGAACTCCAATGCATGAACTGTTAATGTTGAATGATTGCTTTTTTTAATTGAAGGAAATTATTATAATTTATCGTTGTTTTGTTGTTGCCCTGTCGAAAAAGGTTTACATAAAAAAAAAGGAATTCGAAAGGCTACAGAGAGAGAGAGAGAGAGAGAGAGAGAGAGAGAGAGAATAAGAAACGAATACCACTGATGTTTGTTTTATTTAAAATTTAATTTCTCATGTGTTTAGAATACTTAGAAAACAAACTTTGGTTGTTCCAGATTCAATGTTTATGCAAAACTAACGTTCGTTTCCATATGAAAAGGTTAAACGTTACACATCTGGAGAGATGGAAAACATGCACAATTGCAGTCAATTTTTCAATAAATATTGCGTTTGGCCCGCGACTTCGTCCCAGTTTTTAATTATGGCCCACTGTGAATTTGAGTTTGACACCCCTGCTATACAGTGTCTGAGAAGAAAACACAAGCAAATACAAAAAAACACCAGCAAATAAAAAAAACAAACTACGTTATTAGTTTGACAACACGTGCTGCACATCCTCACAACACAACCAAATAGCACAGATCACAAAATAAATGTTTCAAGGGGGCCACAACAAGTGACAAACCCATCTGGAACTGCGTATTGTTCGATGTCTATTCATCAGTGGTGTTGATGTGTGTCGAAAAAACACCAGCAAATAAAAAAAACAAACTACGTTATTAGTTTGACAACACGTGCTGCACATCCTCACAACACAACCAAATAGCACAGATCACAAAATAAATGTTTCAAGGTGAGTTGTTTGTTTATTTTATCATTGTTTATTTATGATTCCTTGGCCTTTTGGATATTATTATCCTAAATAATCTGATGAAATACACAGTTAACTGTAAAACGTTATTATGTTAACTGGCAAAGCCAATGAATCATGATCAGGATGTTAGAATAAACAAAAAACTCACCTTTCAGATCATCAACAACACCACTGATCAATAGACACTGAATAAGCAGTCCCGGGGTCATCACTTGTTGGGGGTTCCCCATGAAATATTTATTTTGCGGTCTGTGCTGTTTGCAGTGTAAATGAATTGGTTGTGTCGTTGAGGATTTGCAGGACGTTTCTGTATTTAGTTACGTTGTGAGGATTTGTAGCACGTGTTGTTGACTGATGATGATGTTTTCTTAATTTGCTGGTGTTTTTTCTATTTGCACGTTTTCTTTAGTTGCAGTGCGTTGAACTTTCTGGGCCACCATGATCCGAGGTGTGATTTACATCTTTCAGCTGATCAGAATCATTGTTCTAATCACTGGCTTTTGGCAAAAGCCAAATATTCCTTTAAGAGTCCAGTTCAGACCCAAGGTTGATATTTTAATTGTTAGATTCATAAGTTTTGGATTCCATGACTGGTCCCCCGGCATAAGTTATTACTGTGCGAGGCAGAGGTGGGAACAATTCACTGATGAGATTCTAGGATATGTCTTAATTATATTGATGCATGTTTTTTTAGATGCTGCTGTAAATGGTAGTATTTTAATATGTACTAAATTGCCTTTTTTGTTTTTTTTCTTTACTGTTTTGTAGGAGTACAGCTGAGGAATCTGCATAGACCCACCAGTGAACTATTCTACATTAGTAATTCTGTTATTTCTGTTTCTTGTTTTTTTACTTGAATTAATTTAAAATAAATGTGATTTACACATTCTGAGTTGAAGTCATTTATTTTTCACAGTTCAATACACAACCATGTAAATTTAAACATATAGCAGCACATAAAATCAACTAACATTAGTTATTTGTTTGGTCAGGCACAGTTTTACATTGTAACTGACGTTTGAAATGGTTTGACAGTAGATTTTCCATAGTAAGATTAAGTACACATTAAGTTCACCCACAGAAATCAATGATGAAATTAATAACTGGGACCCAATTCTCACCCACTGTGGTCCCATAAGGGGCTCACATGTAGCCCACATTGGCCCCATTTTTAACACCTATTTGGGACCCAAATGGGCCCATATAAAGAACAGCTATACGTTTAAAGCCCACCATGGACCCATCAGTCGCCCTTCTGGGCTAACACACATGAGGGCCCATGTGATGCCGATGGACAAATTTCTCTGGGCCCCATTTGGGTTGCCCATGCAGGGCTCAAGTGACAGCCCATCAAAAACCCACATGGGGCCCACATGAAAATGTTGGCTGGGCTGTTCAAAAAACCGGTTCACCAGTTCTTTTACGTCATGACGTCATGACGTCATGCATATCCAAATATCATCTCGGCGGATAAACACATTTAAATAAAGTCATGTCTATTGCATGAGGGCATATAGCTTATCTGTTTAAATCATCATCTTAGAAATGTTCCTTACATTTATGTTTTGCACTAAATCACCCAATACAGGCACTAGAATGGACACAACCGCTGCTCTTAAGGAGTCTTCCTGATTATCAAAATGAATATTAGTCACCAATATTTAATGCTTTGTCTAAAGCAGTAGCTAAATTTGTGATGAAATCTGCAAATTCTATGGGTAAATTGGCTCTAGACAGTCACTTGTTAACTAGTGCTGTTTTGAGACTATGACCTATACTACAAGAAATCAAAGCAGCACCTTCCCTTTGATACCGTCCCGCCCTAACAGGCCAGCTTTGCCGTTTGGCAGTTTCTTTCCACTGCTTGTCGTATAAGCATAATTTTTTATCTTTTTGTGTGCTAGCAAGACTTTTTGCTATTAGTGAAAGTTTATTCTCAGTGATAACAAATATGTTAGTAAAAGGTCCATGTTATCAAAAGTTCAAATGGGAATCTGCCTGTCTTTGGACTTATAAAACAACATTTACGTTGTAGTCATTATTTTGTTTTGATTACCAGCCTTATGAGATTTTATATTTCGATCGAGATCTGTTAGCATATGAAGTTGCTGTACCTAATCTTGCCCAGGCAACAGAAGTTATAGATGCCGAAAAGCTCCTTGATCCAATGTCATACTATCCAGCGAATTTCAAAGCAAGTGTGTATGTCTTGACAAAATATAATCTGAATGATGCAATTGCACTTAAAACTGGAAATTAACAAATTGTAATAAATAAATGATTGTACATAAATGATTGATGTTGACACGAAACCAAGATTTAAAATAAATAATGAACAAGTCAAGTGATTACTGAGCATTTTTTTTCTGGGCAATCTTAAAACAAGAGTCAAGTGTGATTATTGAGCATTTTTACTGAGCAACCTTAAAACAAGTTATTATAGCTAAAATAAAATCTTAAAACATACAAGGCCTGAAATTGTGTCTCTGACAGGAAATTTGTTTACTTTGCAGATAAGATCACTAACTTTAAGATTTACTAACTAATTAAGAAAATTAAGATAAATACTCAAAATAATCATAATAATCTTACATAATCTGCTTTTGCATAGTATTTTATTTATAATTATCATTATGATATTATGGCTATAAATAAGGTTGGAAGTCTTAACTAGATGAAAAGTTTTTGCAGTGTAAGCTTTATCTCGTGTTTGAATTTCTTCACCAAGATCTCGAAATTTATAGACTAGTCCTGAGTTACTGGCTTTTCACTTCCTCTGGTCAAGGTAAGTGTGAGTTCTGAACTGTTGCTCAATAACAGCATTAAGTTCAGCAGTTTGAGCTACAGGAGCTCGACTTTTTGACCGCAGCACACTGACAAGCCTTTGTACCCCACCTGCATCAGCGAGTCTTGGCCCGTGACTCTGTCGCCGGTTCATCACTTTTACACTTTTAATAGATACTGAGCACTGCAGACTGGGAACATCCCACAAGAGGTGCACTTTTGGAGATGCTCTGACCCAGTCATCTAACTGTCATAATTTGGCCATTTTCAAACTCTCACAAATTCTTATGCTTGCCCATTTTTCCTGCTTCTAACACCTCAATTATGAGGACAAAATGGGCACTTTCTACCTAATACATCCCAGAGATAATCAGTGTTATTCACTTCACTGGACATAATGTTATAATGTAATAATGTTATGCCTGGTCGGTGTATATAATTGTTTATTTTTTATGTGTGTTTTATGATTTAGGTTACATTAGATGTTTTTGAATAGGCTAGGAACGAAATCTGCCTGCTTCAACCACGCACATTTACTACATTTAGCAAACGCCCTTAGTGACATACAAAAGTGCTTTCACTCTCTATTAATGAATAAATCAACAACGGTTCTCTATGTTGCAGACTTAGGATACCATCAGCCAATTTTGTTGAGAGAAATTATAGCCTTTTTTTAAATAAACAAACACAAAACAAACAAGTAGATTTTTACCCATCATTATATATAGGCTTTGACTCAGTTGTTCAGACGTCTGGTGAAAGTTTATTCCATTACCTCAGGAACAGTGTCTAGATGTATACCTACACATTTGCAAAATGCACACATTTTTGCTGAAATAAATCAGTAGACAAGTTTTACCCATTGCTGAAGGACATTGCTACAGGAGCTCTTGGAACTTTCACTGGACATAGGATTTAATATAGACTCCAGTTTCGCTGTAGTGCTTGTAATTTGTCAGCACTTCTGCATTACTGTTTTTGTCCTGGTAGTGTTGCTGTACTTCCTTGTCATCCTTGTCTGTATGTATTTTCAGAGCTACCTCTTCCAGCTGCTCCAGGGTTTATCCTTCTGTCACAAACTGTATGCAGATAAAATATGTTCAGTTGCAATTTTCTTAAATAAACCAGTTGTGTTGATTAGTAAGTTATGTTTTCATTGTAGGTTGTGACTTCAGGGTTTAGAGCACTAGAAATTCTCAATAATTTGTAAATGAAACAACTGTAAATGAAAACCATACGCACACTGTCTTGTGTTGTCTGTTTGCATTCTCTTTTGTCTGCACTGTCTACACTTGGTTGCAAATGATGCACTTAATATGGCTGGGACAACTTAAAAACTTTAGCCCTGTGTTCTGTATGCAGCTCAATGTTGTGTGGTGTGATGAAGCTCTATGTTGTTTTAAGTAGCGCCAGCCTCCAGCTATATATGGTTAAGATGACAATAAAAGCTTCCTGACTTGACTAATACCAACCCATATGTAAAAAACGACCCTGATGCATATTTTTTTAAGCTAAAATTCCAGTAAGTGATATTTAAACCAGTAGAGGAATATTTATTTTTGGTTTGCCAAAAATTCTCACTTTTGATAGTTCTGAATTATTTTTGGTAATTGTTGATTTTATGCCTTTCAGGGCAGGTTTTTAATCCCTGTTTGATAATTATACATAATCTCGTTATTACATTTTGTAAGTACAATATCTTGAAATAGGTGTCATTATTAAACATTTGTTTTATTGTAATCCTATAATAAGAAATATCAGATATGAATTATATTTGAATAGTAATCCATGAGTCTTTCATGAGGATGTACACTTATGTATAATACATAAGTGTGTTGTGTAACCTTCATGAATGTAACATGCATAACAAAAAGTCCTCTAAAGTAGTTTAAATGAAGCTTGATGTGTCTTTTTTCATTTTAATCTGGTTAATGACCTGTCTAGATTTACTCAAATTGAGAGTTGAACAATTCCACATGTTATACTAATGCCATTTAGGAGCACACCTTATTCTAAGGTCATTGATGCACTTGGCCCCACTACTGGGAATAAAATGATTGACCATAGACCCATAAAAACCAAGAAAATATTTTAATTTTTCTAAAAAATTATACATAGAGGGGAAATCCCTGATGTATTTATACAATGAAATATATATCTTTCATTTTAAATTTCGATGCACAATATTTAATTTAATGTGAATCTAATTTAACCCCAGGATGAACAGAGCATAACAGAAAGCACTTTCCATTTCTATGGGTAACTTCCTGGACTTGTCAGAGAGCTAGATGATAATCTTGGAATTTAATAATGATTAATCGAGTGGAAAATATTGTTTTTTGTTTGCCAGTATGTTTCCAGGTAGGACCTTTCATTAACTACATTATTTACACTGATGTATTGTGGGACCTTGATGAATATAATGTGTTTGTGTCGCTCACTGGACAAATGCTGGATTTAAACTTGGAGAATTTAAAGGCCAAATCAGCACTTTGAATTGCAGATAATGTCTCTTAAACCATTCCTATTCTGCTGAAAACAGGCCATCAGGGTGTACCGTTTCTGTAAGAAAGGATTCCCATTCAGTTGTAATTTCCACGCTTCACCACTAGAGGTAGACAGACAGTTTTCCAAGCATGACAAGTTGCCTATTACGTCACAGTGCACCGTCCTCCACCAAGAGTATAAAAGACCAGAACTCTGAGTAGTAACATGCATTCAGCATTACACAACCAGATAAGTAGAATGTCAAAGCAACCTTCCCGCGAGTATCCGTGCCTACGTGGCAGAACTTCCCCATTCCAGCTTAAAGAATATAAGGTGAAATACCCTACACAATGTTCACGTTAACAAGAAGAGACACAGCTAAACAAAATGAGAGATGAATCTAGTGTGTTACCCCCTGATTATAGTGATTCTTCATAGTGATTCTCTATAGTGATTATTAATTAAACGTAATTGGTATCGGTCCTGATCAAGAAATACGTTACGAAACTATGTAGTTAGCCGTATTACTTAAGCCAGTGTTAAAGTTTTTTGCGCATGCACACGATACAGACATGTAACCTATATACAGTGTGTTGTGAAATAAGATGTATAATAATTTCTTCAGTGTAAATCAAGTGCATTGCAGTCATACCACTTTAAAAAGTATTTCACTGCCCATTAACAACCATAAGCTTTACTCAAGGCAGAGAATCAGAGAAGGTCCTAAAAGCATCATTATCTGACAAGCAGTGTCTTCTATGTAAGGCTCACATTTATTTCTAAGCCTTTTTTTCCTACTGTATTGTACCTTTTGCTTGTACCATCAAGTACTGCTCCAAAAGCACTATATCATGGTGACCCTTTGCTTGTATTTCATTATACGTTAGGAGACTGATTTCCAATATGTAAAATATATATCCCATATTTCTTATGTAAAACCAAATTTTTTTTAACCCTGATCTTTACATGATTCTCAGCTCAGTAGTGAAACCAGCACATTACTGTGTCCATATTTTTTTGAACTGTGTTCAAAATGTCACAAATATGAAAATCTATTTGTATGTAGCACAAGGTGCGTTAATGTTTGTAACTGTGCTTACAAAAGGTCACATCAAATGGCTGTATATGTACAAGAATAACAGAAGGCCCGGCAGTGTCTGTACCATCTGAGACGCTTAAGGGACTTTAAACTACCCTCTCAGGTGCTTAAGACTTTCTACACCTGCACAATTGAGAGCGTCCTGATGGGTAGCATCACTTTCTGGTTTGGGAACAGCACCATGCAGGACAGGCGAGCCCTTCAGAGGATGGTGCGTTCAGTTGAACGTAACATCCATATTGCGCTCCCTGACCTGCAGGACATCTACAGCACACGGTGCAGGACCAGAGCCAGGAAGATTGTGAAGGACCTCAGCCATCCCAACAATGGACTCTTTTCTTTGTTGCGTTCAGGGAAACGCTTTCATGTAATGCTTGTTGATTTTTTGTGTTCATGGTCCTGTTTGTCAGGGTACACCCTGCTTCTTCTGCGTGTGCCCCGCCCGCTCGGAGCTCATCACCATCCTACTGATTCCGAACACCTGCCTCTCGTTTATCGTGCCCATATAACCCCTTCTCTCACCCCACTTCTGCATCCGTTATTGTTTTCGTTGGTGTCCGTGTTTTGCTGCAAGTTCTCCATTGAAGGCTTCCTTGTTTTCTGTGCTTCGGCTTCCGCCTCATTCACTCGCCTAACACTGTTTAAATATCTTTTTTTTTTTGCTACAGTGTCATTATTGAGTTTTTAAACCTGCAGCAAATACAGAATGCAGCAATTCTGTATGAAACTAATCATTACAACAAATAAATATCTGTAGGGAGCACATGTATTTGTCTGATGCTTTGCATTAATTTGTGCTTGATGAAATACATATTTTCTTGTGTTTGTGGTGGTGTTTGTAGTTAGCTGAGCTGAAGCAGGAGTGTGCTATCCGGGGACTGGAAGTTAAGGGAAACAAAGGAGATCTAATTGCTCGGCTGCAAGCGTACATTGATGAACATGGTATGTATGTGTGTGTGTAACCTCTTCTCTTATTTTATTTCTTAATTCACATTCACGGAGGTTTTGTGAGATGTTTGTGTTTGGTTGGGGAGTGACTCCTGTGCCTTTTTAGTTTTATCACTCCAGTTCAAACACCAACTGGCTGAATGAAAGTCATTTTATTAACTGAATGAATTTTATAATGCTTATATAAGAATAAAAGGCTACTTCATATAGCGTGTCTAAACACAAGGTGATAATAAAGTTGATATTATATGTTGTAGCTGTGGCCTTGTCAGCAAAATGTATATAAAATGTGTTTGAAAATGTTTTGCTTGGTACACTACGCTGTATTTCTGTGCATATTGGTGAAAACAGAGTAAAACTTAAATTACCGAACACTAGGATTCTTTGGATTTTTTCTGTCATGTGAGGGGAATGAAGATAGTGTTGGCTATACAAGCACAAAGATTTAGTTTAAATACATTTTATTTAATTTTAAAAGTTTTAAATAATTCAAATAAGCAAAAATCTTTGTCCTTATTCACTCGTGTGAGTTCATTTTCATTTTTTAATGTCTTTTTAATAAGCATTTTTAGTATATAACTATTAAATGTTACATTTTCAGATGTTGTCAATGAGGAAGACGTCTTAGAAGAGTTTACTGAGGTAAGTCATATAATAATAATGCAAATGTAAAAATCTTAGTCAAACAATGTCAAGGTTTCCCCTCCGAACGAGCCAAGATTGCCTTTTGTATTTCGCTCCTGTCTGGTTAACCTTTCTCAACGGCCAGCATGTTGTGAAGCGCCAAAAAGGGCGATTTTGGCTCATTTACCGACTTCATCGGGCTTCTAATGGGGATGTTTGGGATGAATGCGGCGGATCTCCAATACAGTCCACTCGAGGATGAAGGTGCTCCAGTCATGAGTTCTTCAGTGCATGCGTCTCTGTCCCCAGACACTCCCCGGTGCGCAGCTCCATCCCAGAGCTTCCATGAGCTTGTGGCTCAGTTCCAGGATTCTCCAAGATGTGTGGCTCTGTTCCAAGGTTTTTCTCCATTCCAAGGTTCTTCAGAGCACGTGGCTCTGTTCCAAGATATTCCCAAGTGCACAGCTCTGTTCCAAGATTCTTCCAGGTGCGCGGCTCCGTCCCAAGGTTATTCAGAGCACGCGGCTCCTTTCCAGAGCTTTGATGAGTGTGCGGCTCCGCTCTAGCGTTTTAATGAGAGTGCGGCTTCGCCCCAGGGTCTTTATAGGCGCCCTACGGCCCAACGCCCCGCCAAAAGTGCCATTATGTTCCTGATCTCCGCTCAGGGACTTTGCTTGGCCTCCGGTCTCCGCCGGGGACGTCGTTTGGCCTCCGGTCTCCTCCAAGATTGTTGCTCCGTTACGGGTCTTCGTGCTGGGTGTTGTTCCATTCGTGATCTCCGCAGAGGATGCTGATTCACCTTGGGCTCTTCCTGGTCTTCCCCTGTTCCACGGCGGGGCTCCTTTGACCCTGGGCGGTTAGAGAGGCCTTCCTCAGAGTGCCCTGGGCTGCCTGGCGTAGGTGGGTTTTGGGGCATCGGGTGTCGCCCCTGGAGGGGGTAATGTCAGGGTTTCCCCTGCCACGCCCCCTCAGTGGCTTTCAGGGTTTCCCCTGCCATGCACCCTCGGTGGCTGTCAGGGATCCCCCTGCCACGCCCCCTCGTTAGCAGTCACACTGCCTCCGCTATGCCGCGCCGGCTTAATTAAGTTGTGGCTCATTAAAAAAAATAGAAAATATAAACTCACGTTCTCGAGTCACAGGCTGTCGGTTCTTGAATGTCATGCTGGTGATTTCTGTGGCTGCTCGACCGCCAGCATTACCCGCTGGTTCTGTCTCCGAACTCCGTTCTGTGTGGATTACACTTTGCCGTTGGGAGTTGTACTTTCGTTTCTGGATTCTACTTTCGTTTTTGATTACTTGTCTCGAGCCGATATCTTTGTTTTTTTCTCTCCTCGACGCGTATGTTTTTGGTTGAAGTGTTTCAATAAAGACCATGATTGAGTTATTTCCGCTTCCACGTCATCAGCCTGACAAACTGTCTGGGTGAGCATTTTAAAACTGAAGTTATCTAAGCAGGTTAACCATAACCTTTGTTTTTATGATGCAAAAAACTTTTTCTATAGGATTGCTGTACTTATATAGGGAGCACATAAAGCATATCCTGAAATGTTTATAACATAAAAAAAATCCTTCAGGAGATTTAGTAGTTTTAACTTCAGCATTCAGTTAAATTACGCACAGTCCTTGAGTAAAGCTTTGTTAAAGGCAAATCAATTTTGTTTAGGAGGCAGCAGCACCTGAGACAAAAGTTTCACAAGAGGCACCGGAGGCAAAAGCTCCAGAAGAGTCACCTGCACCTGAAGCAGAAGCTCCTAAAGATTTACCTGCACCTGACACGTATGTATATTTTCCTGAACAAGACCAAAAACACGTCGTTTGCGATTCCCGTTATAGTTCTGTTTTTATGCCAAGTGTAACAATTACGGTTCATTTTCATGTACTGTGCACTTATTACATGTGCATAATAATACATTTAATATTTTTTTTAATGCATGTAAGTGACATAAGTAATTTTTAAATATTCAACCTTAAAACACAAGAGATTTTATTGATTATTTCTTAAACCTGTAAAAAAATTTTTTTTTTAATTTTCCTTAATGATTTTTAATAGGACCCCATTTCAGTATCTTTAGTGTGTGTAATGATTTTTATTATGGCACTGTGACAAGCAGTGAGCAAACTAACCTAGTAACTATAATATATTGGCTAGCCAAATTGCGTAGCCTCCTTTGAGCTATGCTAGACCAAGGGTGAACAGTTGTGTGTGTAAAAAAAATGGCCAGTGTATCTGGGTTCAACATTTCAACCAAACAGAAGACGCATCTCAAAGCCATTTGAAGAATAAATTCAGCAACTCCCCTGTTTTTCTGGATAGAAAATGTGCAACCACACTGGCCATCTGGTCCCCTGAACTAAACAATAAACAAAAGATGGCATCAGTACCTTTTAGATATCATGTTTATTTTTAGCTTCTTAAGCCTAAAAGAGTAGTTTAATGTTAAATGTACTAATCTTTCTGTTTATTACTTTGTTCAGGGAGGAAACGAAGAAAGTTATAAAAATCAACCTTTCGGAATCAGCTTCTGAGGTAATTTTTTCTTACATCACTAAGTGCGAGCAGTTTAATACACTGAACCAGTGGATTTGTTTTACCAAGCTTTTAAAATAGAGCCTCATTTGTAATAGCCTTCTTTAGCATAACAGGCAAGGCACTCGTTATTTTTAGTGTATAATCAATGATGAGAAATTCCCACTTTGTTTAAAGGTTCTCTATACCACAGACTGTCAGGGATCCACCTGCCATGCTCCCTTTGGTGCCTCTATACCTCAGCTCTCCCTGGAGCTCCAGGCATAACCACGCACACCTGGAGCTCGTTGTCACTCATGCCTCCGTCTCTCTGAAGCTTCCCAGAAAGCTCCTCTCCGCTCCACAGCGTCCCTGAGAGCTCCTTTCCGCTCCAAGGTCTCCAGGAGAGCTCAGTTCCGCTCCCGGATCTCCAGGACAGCTCTGTTCCCCCCTGGAGCTCCCCAGAGCACTCAGCGCAGCCCCAAGGCCAGGCTCCTCCGAGGGCGACCTCACGCCTCTGTGCTGCTCTGATGACGACGTCATGCCTCTGAGCTCCTCGGATGACGACGTCACGCCTCTGAGCTCCTCCAATGGCGAAGTTTCACCCCCGAGCTCCTTTGTCGGCAATGTCTCGCTCTTGGCCACCCCTGAAGGCGACGTTTCGCTCCCTTGCTTTCTTGGAGGCGACGTCTCGCTCCCGGGCTCCCCTGGAGGCGACGTCTTGCCCCCGAACTCCTCCGGCGGCGACGTCTCATCCAAAGGCTCCTTCAATGCCGTCGTCTCGCCTCTGAACTCCTCCGGATGAGACGTCTCGCTCCTAAGCTCCTCCGCCGAAGACGTCTCTGCTCCAAGTCTCCCAAAAGGTGAAACCACACCTCCTGGACCGTCTGAAGGTGAAGTCACGCCTTAGCGTCCCTCTACAGGAGACGTCTCACCTCTGGGCTCCTCTCTGGGCAAAGCCACACCTCCCAGTTCCTCTGAAGGCGTCATGGCTCACAGACCCGCCAAAGGTGTCCCCGCGTCCCTCATCTCCGTGGTAGTCGTCGCACGGATGCTGCCGTGGGTGACGTGTGGCCTCTGGTTTCCGCTGTGGGTGTTGCTTGGCCTCTGGACACCACCGTGGACGTTTTTTTGTTCCCGGTCTCCACCGAGTGCTTCAATAAAAGCCACTTGACTTGACTTGACTTCACTCGGCCTCAGATCTCCCTGGTAGGCATCAATCTGCCCCTGATCACCGCTGCGGGCATCATTCAGTCTCTGGTCTCCGCTGGGAAGGTAGCTCAGCCTCTGGATTCTGCTGCGGGCCCCTGTCCTACACCGGAGACTTCTCTCCGCTTCCGCTGAAGATGGCTCTCCGTCTCCAGCCTTCGCTGCAGGTGTCCCACCGTCCACGGTCCGCGCTACAAACAGCTCTCCGACCCCGGTCGCCGCTGGAGGCTTCTCTCTGAATCCGGCCTTCGTCCTGGCGTCCTCCCGGTGGTTTCGCTCCATTTCTGGCCTCCGCGATGAGCTACGCACCGTTTTGAAACTCCGCTTGGAGCATGGTTCCATCCCGTGCCTTCGGGATGGGCATCATCTGGTTCCTGCGCTCCGCCTGGGCTGTCGCCCCGCCTCAGGTCCTTTCCGGCATTCTCCGGTTCTGCGGCGGTTCTGACCAGGTCCCTTTCGACCCTGGACAGACACCAGGATCCTCCTCCGAGTGCCCTGGCCCTCCGAACGTCTGTGGGTTAGGGGCCTCAGGTGCCGCCCCTCGGGGGGGGCCATGGGTAATGTCAGGGATCCACCTGCCAAGCCCCCTTTGGTGCCTCTATGCCTCAGCTCTCCCTGGAGCTCCAGGCATAACCATGCACACCTGGAGCTCGTTGTCACTCATGGCTCCGCTCTCTCTGAAGCTCCAGGTTTAACGATGCACAACTGAAGCTTATCATCACTCCACCCCGCTCCTACATAAACCGCTCACTCACGTTCACTCCCCATTCGTTATTATATGTGTTGGACTTCACGTTCCGGTTGTCACACAGGATTCCTTTCATTCGTTCCATACGGACTCCAGAATCACATACCGGCTGCACTTCTTCTCCCCGTGCATCTCGGGTCAGCTACGCTTTTCCAAAAGCGCACCTCGGACTCTCTCTCAACCAAAGGACTGCCGTGTGTGTGCGCGTGTTCGCATGTGTGTGTGCTTGTGTGTTTCTCTCTCTCCCTCGTACTGGTCATTAAAACCCGAGCGAGCTGTACTCCGGCTTCCGCCTTCTGTTGCGCTCACACCCTGACACAGGCTTTACTTTGAGGTGTGCCATTCAAAGCTAGCACCTGGGTTTGGATTGCACTCTATATTGTGTATTATAAACATTATTCTTCTTATTATATAAGCATAACATCTTTCTTCCTAGTGATGTGAACACATTATCTAGGAGTTACACACTGCCCTGGTGGTTTAAAGGGCTGAAATAGAAAACCTATTTTCTGTGGTCACCTAAAGTAAAGCAGCAAAGATTTAGTGCGAAAAGCATTTTGAGGTATAGTACTTCACTCTGAAATATAAACCATAAAAGAGAATTCCCAAAAAAAAATTTTTCAAGATTATTTTGCTGTTTAGCACCTTTAGGCTGTACTAGAAATTAAATAAAACGGGTGTATTTCTTTAGCTTTAGCCAGGTGAAGTCTAATAACAGCATCAGACTTCGCTTTATTGTTATGGGGAAAAAAGATTTATAATAATAAAAAAAAAAATATACATTGACAATTTAAGGTAAGCATTGATAAATTATTATTATTATTATTATTATTATTATTATATTATTGTTATATTATTATAAATATTAATAACCCCCAAGTTTAGAGGTTGAGGTACTCCTAACTGACTTAAACACAGTCTGAATCGTACGAAAGTCCTAAGAGTTATTGCATTATAATATGTATAATTATAATTTTCTTTCTTGTTTTGTCGTGATCACAACACGAATCTGATGATCTTTACATGACATAAGTTGTTTTCCACGCACCCGCTGAAGCATGGTTCTGGTTATTATCCATCATGCTGCCTCTAGAACATGCTCTTATGCCGCATACACGAAAACCTGTAAGTACTAATCAGCAGGAAACAATGTTTGTTGAGATCACAAGAAAGAGAAATATATTATAATGCATGGCCTCTTAGGACTTGCGCAGAATGTACTGATTACTTTCCAAGTAGTGATTTACAACCTCTGAGGTCCTCAGGTCTACATCGAGAAAATGAGGAAAAGAGAGGAGCGATTTGGTATGAGCGTCTCCCCTGTGTACAAGAAGGTAGGTTATAGTTTATTGGTTGAACATTATGACATATGAAGTTATGAAACAGTAAATATTTAAAATTGAATTCTGGATGAAACACCTTTTAGGGAATTGTTATTAAGACCTGATGGCTTCGTTAGGGCAGCCAACCTAGTAATGTTTAACACGTCACTGAACACTAGTTGGCACTTATTCCTTGCTTTTTTTATTTAAAATGTTTTTAATTCATGTCCACAATCATCACTTTGACACCACCTCTTAGTAGGCAGTCATAGGCAGACAAACATCAGACAAACCACAGAGCTGCATTTCTGTCGGCACGAAACGCGGCTAGCCCGTCCAGCTGGATGGCGGCGTCCGGAACTCTGTCGCTCAGCCACGTCTCAGTAAACACAAAAACGCAGCAGTGTCTGTACTCACGCCGAGTAGCTTGTTGGAGTCAGACAAACATCAGCTCTCTTCTTCTCTGTGGATCTGATGTTTGTGCTTGATGGCTGCCAGATAATGTTGTTTGCTCTTTTCTTAATTGCTCATGAGCAAGCAGACCCTAATACAGTGGTACCCCGCTTATCGGCCTGCTCGGACAGCGAACTTTCCGCTTAACGACCAAATGCCTGCCTGCTTTTTTTACCCCGACCCACGTGGAGCATTTTTTTTTAACTTTTGTAATGTTTTTAATTTATACTTTTTACTGTATTATTATCAGAAATCCACCTGCCATGTCTCCTTCGGCAGCTGTCAAAACCTCCGCTTTCCCTGAAGCCCCCGGCTTCAACAATGCACACCTGGGGCTCATTATTTACTCATCCCCAGCTCCTATATAAACTCCTTATTCAGCCACACTCCTTGTCGGTTATTGTTGGTATGTGAAGTTGTTTGGTGCATGTTTGTCTGTGGTGTCCCTGTCACACAAATTCTTCCTTTCCGGACTCCATGTGCTCTCCACGGCTGCGCTTTACCCCGGATTAACTTTTTACTCCTGTGCGTTCGTCCGTGGACCTCGCCCCTCCAGGGCGTACCACAGATATCTCTCTCTCATTTGTCGGGATTCTATGGACTGCCGTGTGTGTGTGTGTGTGTGTGTGTGTGTGTGTTTTTGTGTTAAATTCTCTGTGTTTTCGTTAAACCAAACCGAACTGTGCTCCAGCTTTGCCTCCGCTCATTACACTGCTTAACAATTATATACAGTATTATTTATGTACCTGTATTAATACTGCCAAAACCAGGGCAAAAAATTAATAAATGGGTATCGGTGGAGGTCGGAAACGGATTAATTGGTTTTCCATTATTTCTTATAGGATAATTACATTCGCTCTTCGACCTTTTCGCCCTTTTCGACCTTTTACGGATTAAAGTCGGTAAGTGGGCTACCACTGTACCTTTTTGTGAACATGAACAAGTAGTCATGATAAAGCAACTTACTACTTTCAGATTGCACATTATGATTTTGGGCTCCACACTGTCTTTGTTTTTCCAGGTTAACAGGCTGGTGCTGGTTTTATAAAAGTTTTGATGCCATGTATATAAAGAACTTTTTAATGGTGCCACTTGTTACTTGATACATTAGTTGTTTGGCTTGTCAGATGCTTTAAATTTTGATTTAGATTAATAGTCTCTACTGCTGTTTCATTAATGCATTAATCTGCATCTAGATGTGATTCCTTTGTTCTCTGACAGCTGAAAAGCAAAATACTATCATAAGTTGACAAGACATTAGTGTATGAAGCTGACTGACAAAAACCTCACAAAGATCTAGCTTTTATTGTGGTTTAATGTGTGCCATACATAAGTCAAATACTGTCAGAGTAGCTTATTTTAGCTTGCTAGCACTTGTTACCTTTGAAAATTCTAATGATGTCATTACAAGTCATATGGTCAACTTGATATTTCATTCTTAAAGTGAAGCTCTGTGTCAGTGTTAGATTTTACTAGATAAAGATAAGTACCTTTGTATTGCGAAGATGGGAATTGAGATCTGAGGCAGAGGGCCTACGGGTGTGCGATTTGACAAAATGTGAAAACGTTGGCATTTTGATAAGGTAATTTTCTCGTGACAGAGCCAGGCTCTCCCATGAAGCAAAATGCATCACGTGTGTGTGTGTCTGTGTGTGTGTGTGAGAGAGAGAGAGAGAGAGAAAGAGAGAGATGGAGGGCTGCCTATTGTGGGTCATGACACCTGTATCTGCATGATTTCAGAGCTTTATATTGTGATCAATAGAATATTTATATACAAGAAATAAATTTTTGTATACACTTGAGCACATATTTAAGGTCTCTATTTCTAGCAGCAGTATAAATGCAGTTATTCTGGCATTCTTTTACAAAACGGAAGAGCCTTAAACTTAAACTTATGTATTTAAAAAAATACATATCAGTGGCCAACACGTTTACTTGATGGAGTCTTCTGTTCTTTGTGCAGTTTCCAGAAGAACAAAAGCTGAAGAAGAGGAAGGAGAGATTTGGAACTGTGACCAGTGCCGCCTCGTTTGGAGCTTATTATTTAGAGGTAACCATGCGTAAGGTCTTATTATAATTTCTTTTTTACATTGGAACACAAAGCTAGAACTTATATTTGAATTATATACTTTTATTTCACTTTAATTATCGTAGCCCCTCCCCCTTTAAACATCAAGAAAATAGAAGAATTAACAAAATAAACTTTAGTCTGGAATTTGTTCAATTCCACGTTTCTGAATGATTAGCTGCAGCATGAAACACCTGGATACCACCATATGCATATGCACACATCATGCATGATCGTCCAATAAGGGAGGCATGTTGTGGCGATCATTAGTGCAGTCATACTTCAGTCATAGACGTTCTCAATAAGTCTCAAGTTTCCCTTCTGAGTATTAATGCTCTGCATTTAACTATGGTAGGTTCTTGTGTGACTGAATCTAGGATTTCTGCCCAAGTTCATATAAACCCCACTTTGTGAATCAGTCGTGTGCCCTTGTAGCTGTCAGCATTTCCTTCTGTGCCCAGTGCATACCCCACTAAGTTATTTATAACAGATGGTAGCCAGGTATGCCCATTCCCCAGCCCCCACCCACAGACACACACACACACACACCCAGTGTGGGTTGGACTCAATATATACAGATCTGGACACCCCACTGTATATATATATACAGTGGAACCTGGTTATGTTGATGTCCTAGGGGGTCACCAAAAAGCATCGAGATAACTGATGATCGAGTTAATCGAAAATCAATATGGCGGCAGTATATTAACGTGCTTGAAATTTCTTTATGTACATGATGTGCGTTAATAAATGAGAATGTGCATGCACGTGTTTTTGAAGGGTTTTTTTACACAACAGCATTGCCGCGATTTGTTTGATGAAGGCATGCTATAAAAATACATACAGTACATCTTTATCTGTCATGAATCCACCTGCCACGCCCCCTTCAGCCCCCTTCAGCGTGTCAGGTGCTTTCTCGGCCTCTTTCTTTGAAGCTTCCGGCTTCAATCGCGCACATATGGTGCTCATTTAGCATCATGATCAGCTACTATTTAAACTTCCACACTCTCACCGTCCATTATTGTTGGTATTTGTTGGTTCACGGCGGTCGTTGTTATCGCGCATGCGTATCCACGTGCCTTCCCACCAGCATTCTCTCAACGGCTGCGCTTTTCTTCCCAAAGCCGCGCCGCGCCCCTACTAACACTACGAACACTAGCGCTAACTAACAGCAGAGATTCACCAGTATACAATACTTGATTTTTCCGCCACTTCCGAGATAACTGACGTTAAATGGCAAATTTTTCCCCCCTTGTGCTCGAGATATTAGGGTTCGGCGACATAACCGATAAAAAAATGCTTAGAAAACGCAAGAATTTGGCGGTTCCACTTCAAAAACGTCGACTTAATAGGGTTGTTGAGGTAACCGAGGGCGAGATACGCGGATTCCACTGTATATATGTTTAACCCAGTGGCTTAAACAACAAGCACCTAATATATGGATTTTTTCCCGGATTTTTCCTGGTTTCACAAACTTCAAGCCAAAAAACTGAGCAACATAAAATTAGACCAATGAAATTTCCGAAAGGAAACGAAAAAACGCACCTCACCTGGCTTCTGAGCTGCACGGCATCGGGAGAAAAACCACTCAACGGTGGCGCACGATGATGACAAAAGATAAACTTCCCAGAAAAATACAGTGGTACCTTGACCTACGAGTTTAATTTGTTCCGTGGATGAGCTTGTATTTTAATTTGCTCACACATTAAATCAGTTTTCCATATTGAAAATACTTAAAATGGCATTAATCCGTTCCAACCCTCAAAATGACACACCGTTGTTATGTTTCATGTTCTTAAAATACATTTCTAAATAACAAATATTGTATAAAACCATAATAGAAAGAGTATGTAAAGATATAATAAGGTTTTATTCAATGTATTTTCCTTAGAGATTTTGGAGACTTGAGCTAATGAAAATGCCGGTGTGGAGGGGAGGGTATAGGCGATAAGCGGAGGCAGAGGGAAAACTCGTTTTTTACTATCATTCCTCTACACTACGTATCCCTAAACTTTAAAATTTTTACTTTTTCTTCTTTGCTTATCTTAATTTTCATAACAATCTTCGCTTTCTGGCTTCGCTTCGCCATCTAGCAGCAGCGTCTCGAGCTCGTATCTCAATTTTTTGCTCGCGTAACAAAGCAAAAAATCGACCGAGTGACCGCTCGTATCTCGGAAAACTCGTACATTAATGCACTCATAGGTCAAGGTACCACTGTAGTTGTAGTTGTGAAAGGAAGAAGGAAGACAGTGAACAATGACTTGGCAGCAGGTTGTCCAGATGAAGGCCAAAGGGATGACCCTATCAGCCATAGCAAGACAAGTTGGTTGTTCCAAATCTGTGATTTTAAGTATATTGAATCTTTACCTCACAAACTCATTCAAGTCCGCCTGGCTGGTCGTCCACGGAAGACAAATACAAGAAAGGACAGAATACTGCGGAGGATCTCAATAGGCAATCGTTTCCACACTGCGGCTGGAAGTGCTCACCAGTTCAACGCTAAACAGGGAAAGGATCTGTCTCGTCATACAGTGTCTCGACATTTAAGAGCATTTGGACTAAAAGCCCACTCTGCAGTGACAAAACCTCTCATTAGCAGAATTAATCAAAAGGATGGACTAAGCTTTGCTGAGGAGCATATTGTGTGGACGGAGGAGAACTGGTCCAAATTTCACTTCAGTGAAGAAAGCAAGTTTAATTTATTTGGGTCTGATGGGAAACATTATGTTCGGTGATAAACCCAAGTGTGTAAAGAAGTCAGTAAAAAGTGGAGGAGGAAGTGTCATGGTTTGGGGCATGTTCCCTGTAGCAGGAGTTGGGCCTCTTATACAGCTACATGGCAGAGTGAATGCAAATGTTTATCAGAACCTTCTTCAACAACATATGGTTCCTTCCCTGCGTTCATAACCCAATCAGCCCACAGTGTTCATGCAGGACAACACTCCATGTCACACAGCAAAATGGGTAAAGCAGTTCCTTGAAACTGAAAACATTGAAATAATGACATGGCCAGCCCAGAGTCCTGATCTCAACCCAATAGAGAACCTCTGGAAAATCCTTGGCGACAAAGTTATGGCCAAGAAACCCACTACAGTCACCAAACTGTGGAGGAGACTGGAAGTAGAGTGGACCAAAATCACACCAGAGCAGTGTGAGAGACTAGTGCTGTCCTGTGGCTGCAGATGTGCTGAAGTCATTCAGAGCAGACACCTGTACATTTCCTACTAATTGCTGACTGTTGTAACCTTCAGAAAATTTTGTTGTAATCTTTTTTCATGCTACAGTCATTGTTGTTCTTTAATTTTGATCAGTGTTTTCAGCAAAAAAAAATGGAAATTTTTTTATGGAAATGCCTTAGTTAATTTGTGAAAAAAGGTGTTCTGGTAGCATGGTATAGACAGGAAAAAACTCCTTCAACTGTTGAGCAGTGAAGATGACATTATTTTAGAATTGTTTAATTGTTTATAAATTGTTCTCTAATTTTGTTTGCCAGTGTATATGGAGGTTCCCTGGTGGTCTAGTGGTTAGACTCTCACCGCTGTGGCCCGGGTTCAAACCCCGGTCAGGGAACCAACCCCAGCTACTTTCAGTGCTGGTCCCAAGCCCGGATAAATTGGGGAGGGTTGCGTTAGGAAGGGCATCCAGCGTAAAAACGTGCCAAATCAAACATGCGGAGGATCTGCTGCGGCGACCCCGCATATGTACACTCACCGGCCACTTTATTATGTACACCTATCCAGCTGCTTGTTAACGCAAATTTCTAATCAGCCAATCACATGGCAGCAACTCAATGCATTTAGGCATGTAGACATGGTCAAGACGATCTGCTGCAGTTCAAACCGAGCATCAGAATGGGGAAGAAAGGTGATTTAAGTGACTTTGAACATTGCATAGTTGTTGGTGCCAGACGGGCTGGTCTGAGTATTTCAGAAACTGCTGATCTACTGGGATTTTTACGCACAACTATCTCTAGGTTTTACAGAGAATGGTCCGAAAAAGAGAAAATATCCAGTGAGCGGCAGTTCTGTGGGCGCAAATGCCTTGTTGATGCCAGAGGTCAGAGGAGAATGGCCAGACTGGTTCAAGCTGATAGAAAGGCAACAGTAACTCAAATACCCACCCATTACAACTGAGGTATGCAGAAGAGCATCTCTGAAAGCACAACACGTCGAACCTTAAGAAGGATGGGCTACAGCAGCAGAAGACCACATCGGGTGCCACTCCTGACGGCTAAGAACAGGAAACTGAGGCTACAATTCGACAGGCTCATCAAAATTGGACAATATAAGATTGGAAAAATGTTGCCTGGTCTGATGAGTTTTGATTTCTGCTGCGACATTCGGATGTTAGGGTCAGAATTTGGCATCAACAACATGAAAGCATGGATCCATCCTGCCTTGTATCAACGGTTCAGGCTGTTGGTGGTGGTATAATGGTGTGGGGGATATTTTCTTGGCACACTTTGGGCCCATTAGTACCAATTGAGCATCATGTCAATGCCACAGCCTACCTGAGTATTGTTGCTGACCATGTCCATCCCTTTATGACCACATTGTACCCATCTTCTGATGGCTACTTCCAGCAGGATAATGCGCCATGTCATAAAGCGCAAATCATCTCAGACTGGTTTTTTGAACATGACAATGAATTCACTTTACTCAAATGGCCTCCACAGTCACCAGATCTCAATCCAATAGAGCACCTTTGGGATGTGGTGGAACGGGAGGTTTGCATCATGAATGTGCAGTCGACAAATCGCAACTGCTTGATGCTATCATGTCAATATGGACCAAAATCTCTGAGGAATGTTTCCACTACCTTATTGAATCTATCCCACAAAGGATTAAGGCAGTTCTGAAGGCAAAAGGGGGTCCAACCTGGTACAAGTAAGATGTACCTAATAAAGTGGCAGGTGAGTGTGTGTGTGTGTATATATATCAGGGATCCAATTTATACATTATTTCAGAAATTATTATGCTTTATACATTATGGTTCAAAATAATAGCAGTACAATGTGACTAACCAGAATAATCCAATGTATATTTTTTATTGCCACAGGGCAAACAAGTTTCCAGTTGGTGTAGTAGATTCTCAGAAAACAAAGAAGACCCAGCATTCATGATATGCACGCTCTTAAGTCTGTGCAATTAGGCAATTAGTTGAAAGGGGTGTGTTCAAAAAAATAGCAGTGTATGCCGTTGACTGTACAAACTCAAAACTATTTCGTACAAACATTTTTGTTTCTAGTATTTAGCAATTCTGTGAATCACTAAACTAATATTTAGTTGTATGACCACAGTTTTTTAAAACTGCTTCACATCTGTGTGGCATGGAGTCAACCAACTTGTGGCACCTCTCAGCTGTTATTCCACTCCATGATTCTTTAACAACATTCCACAATTCATTTACATTTCTTGCTTTTGCTTCAGAAACAGCATTTTTGATATCACCCCACAAGTTCTCGATTGGATTAAGGTCCGGCGAATGGGCTGGCCACTCCATAACATTAATTTTGTTAGTTTGGAACCAAGACTTTGCTCATTTACTAGTGTGTTTGGGGTCATTTTCTGGTTGCAAAAACCATTTTTAAGGGCATGTCCTCTTTAGCATAAGGCAACATGACCTCTTCAAGTATTTTGACATATGCAAACTAATCCATGATCCCTGGTATGCGATAAATAGGGCATAATAACATATATATATAAAGCATATTCATTTCTAAAATAATTTGTATAAATTATACAAATTATTGTATCCCTGATAAACCTTATCCCTGATAAACATGGACAAACAAACTTGAGCATTAAAAAATAAATATTTATAAATATTAATAACCCCTAAGTTTAGAGGTTGAGGTACTCCTAACTGACTTCAACACAGTCTGAATCTTACAAAAGTCCTAAGAGTCATTGCATTATAATATTTTTTTTCTTTTTTGTTTTGTCATGATCACAACACGAAATGTTCTTATGATCTTTACATGACATAAGTTGTTTTTCATGCACCCGCTAAAGCATGGTTCTGGTTATTAAACATCATGCTGCCTCTATAACATGCTCTTATGCCGCATACACGAAAACCTGTAAGTACTGATCAGGAGGAAACAATGTTTGTCAAGAGCACAAGAAATAGAAATATATTATAATGCATGGCCTCTTAGGACTTGTATTGATTACTTTCCAAGTAATAATTTACATCCTCTGTGGTCCTCAGGTCTACATCGAGAAAATGAGGAAAAGAGCGGAGCGATTTGGTATGATAGTCTCCCCTGTGTACAAGAAGGTAGGTTATAGTTTATTGGTGGAATGTTATGACATATGAAGTTATGAAACAGTAAATATTTCGAAATGAATTCTGGATGAAACACCTTTCAGGGAATTATTATTAACACCTGATGGGTAAGTTGGGGCAGCCAACCTTAACTTGTTTAACACATGTCACTGAACACTAGGTGGCACTAATTCCTTGCTTTTTTATTTGACATTTTTTTTAATTCATGTTCACAATCATCACTTTAACACCACCTCTCAGTAGACAGTTATAGGCAGACAAACATCAGACCAGATATAATATATAAAAATATAATACTTTCCTTTTTGTTAACATGAACAAGTAGTCGTGATAAAACAACCTACTACTTTTAGATTGCACATTATGATCTTGGGCTCCACACTGTCTTTGTTTTTTCAGGTGAACAGGCTGGTGCTGGTTTTATAAAGGTTTTGGAGCTATGTTTTTAAAGTGCTTTTTAATGGTGCCACTTGTTACTTGATACATTAGTTGTTTGGCTTGTCAGATGCTTTAAAGGTTGATTTTAGATTAATAGCCTCTACTGCTGTTTTATTAATGCATGACACCTGTATCTGCATGATTTGAGAGCTTTATATTGTGATGAATCGAATATTCATATACAAGAAATATATATATTTTTTAATACAATTGAGCACATATTTAAGGTCTTTCATTCTAGCAGCAGTATAAACGCAGTTATTGCGGCATTCTTTTACAAAATGGAAGAGCCTAAGCCTTTGAAAAAAATACATATTATTGGCAAACACATTTACTTGATGGAGTCTTCTGTTCTTTGTGCAGGTATTAAAAGAAGAAAAGCTGAAGAAGAGGATGGAGAGATTTGGAACTGTGACCAGTGCCGCCTCGGTTGGAGCTTATTATGCAGAGCTAACCATACCTGAGGTTTTATTATTATTTTTTATTTTACATTGGAACAAGAAGCTAGAATTTATACTTAAATTATATACTTTAATTTTATTTTAATGCTTAAATATGGTTTGTTGCCCTTATGTTCGTAGGCAAAGAAGCGAAAGCGAGTAGAGTGGTTTGGAAATGTGTGACTGACAATTTCTTTTTTTTACTTTTTGTATTTTGTATATATATATTTTTTTTGTTACTCAATGTGTTGCAAGTTCGTACAATAAACACCTGCCAAATTTCTGCACAGCTTAGTTTGTTTTTAATTTGCAAGGCAATTAGCATTTGTAATCTCTTACACAGGGGTCACCAACATGGTGCCTGCGGGCCTTTTCTATAATAGCTCACCATTGCGCCACCTACCAGTGAGCTGCATCTATCTGCATCATACGTTGTTAAATCATTGTTGATAATTATTGTGAGAAATCATTAATATGATCAGTGTCTTCACATAGATGAAATTTATTAAGTATTAATAATAACATAATTAAAGGTAAATTGAGCAAATGTTATTTCAGAAGTGTGTATCAAACTGGTAGCCCTTCACATTAATCGGTACCCAAGTAGTAGCTCTTAGATTTAAAAAGCTTGGTAACCCCTGCTCTAACAGATTGATTTAAAATAAACACCCAGAAAGACTCTTATGTACTGTATTTTCCGGACTATAAGCCGCTACTATTTTCCAACGCTTTGCACCCCACGGTTTAAACAACGAAGCGGCTGATTTATGGATTTTTTCTGGGTTTTTCCCGGTTTCACAAGCTTCATGAAACCAATTAAAACTCTTTATATTAAATCAGACGCGCTCCCACTAAATATGAACGAGGTTCCTCTGACGTTTGACCTGACGCTCACTCGGACTGTCTACAGGAAATGCAAATCATTCGTCACGCTGAAAACAGCCGGGCATGAAAAAACGCACTTCACCTGTGTTCTGAGCTGCACGGCATCGGGAGAATAATTCACTGATGGTGATTTTTAAATGCATATGTATACAGGGAGTGCAGAATTATTAGGCAAATGAGTATTTTGACCACATCATCCTCGTTATGCATGTTGTCTTACTCCAAGCTGTATAGGCCGGAAAGCCTACTACCAATTAAGCATATTAGGTGATGTGCATCTCTGTAATGAGAAGGGGTGTGGTCTAATGACATCAACACCCTATATCAGGTGTGCATAATTATTAGGCAACTTCCTTTCCTTTGGCAAAATGGGTCAAAAGAAGGACTTGACAGGCTCAGAAAAGTCAAAAATAGTGAGATATATTGCAGAGGGATGCAGCAGTCTTAAAATAGCCAAGCTTCTGAAGCGTGATCATCGAACAATCAAGCGTTTCATTCAAAATAGTCAACAGGGTAGCAAGAAGCGTGTGGAAAAACCAAGGCGCAAAATAACTGCCCGTGAACTGAGAAAAGTCAAGCGTGCAGCTGCCAAGATGCCACTTGCCACCAGTTTGGCCATATTTCAGATTTTCAGCTGCAACATCACTGGAGTGCCCAAAAGCACAAGGTGTGCAATACCCAGAGACATGGCCAAGGTAAGAAAGGCAGAAAGTCGACCACCACTGAACAAGACACACAAGCTGAAACGTCAAGACTGGGCTAAGAAATATCTCAAGACTGATTTTTCTAAGGTTTTATGGACTGATGAAATGAGAGTGAGTCTTGATGGGCCAGATGGATGGGCCCGTGGCTGGATTGGTAAAGGGCAGAGAGCTCCAGTCCGACTCAGACGCCAGCAAGGTGGAGGTGGAGTACTGGTTTGGGCTGGTATCATCAAAGATGAGCTTGTGGGGCCTTTTCGGGTTGAGGATGGAGTCAAGCTGAACTCCCAGTCCTACTGCCAGTTTCTGGAAGACACCTTCTTCAAGCAGTGGTACAGGAAGAAGTCTGCATCCTTCAAGAAAAACATGATTTTCATGCAGGACAATGCTCCATCACACACATCCAAGTACTCCACAGCGTGGCTGGCAAGAAAGGGTATAAAAGAAGAAAATCTAATGATATGGCCTCCTTGTTCACCTGATCTGAACCCCATTGAGAACCTGTGGTCCATCATCAAATGTGCGATTTACAAGGAGGGAAAACAGTACACCTCTCTGAACAGTGTCTGGGAGGCTGTGGTTGCTGCTGCACGCAATGTTGATGGTGAACAGATCAAAACACTGACAGAATCCATGGATGGCAGGCTTTTGAGTGTCCTTGCAAAGAAAGGTGGCTATATTGGTCACTGATTTGTTTTTGTTTGGTTTTTGAATGTCAGAAATGTATATTTGTGAATGTTGAGATGTTATATTGGTTTCACTGGTAAAAATAAATAATTGAAATGGGTATAAATTTGTTTTTTGTTAAGTTGCCTAATAATTATGCACAGTAATAGTCACCTGCACACACAGATATCCCCCTAAAATAGCTAAAACTAAAAACTACTTCCAAAAATATTCAGCTTTGATATTAATGAGTTTTGTGTGTGTGTGTGTGTCATTTATTTGAACTGGTTCTTTTTAGTGAACCGTTCGAACCAGTTCACCAAATCGGACTGAATCGTTCAAAACAGTTCGCGCCTCAAATCAGCACTAATCAACAAAATTACTCAAGATATTTAATTTTGAATGGGTATGACCGTCTATCCGACTCAAAATAAATCACTATCCCTGAGAATGGGGTTCTTCTCTAGTTTCTCCAACAGTACACAAATTCAACAGAAACATGCTGCTGAACAAGTGTTTCTTTCGGACACGTCCGACATACTACTGATACCAACGAACTGTTGATACTGAGGATGCGGGACCTACCGAGCAGTACGCGAGCTGTCTGACATTAATACACAGACACAATTTTTGAACTCCGAATCAGATGCGTTTGACATACTGTAAAGGCTGGTGCTGCGCTGCTCATATATGAGCAGAGGTGAACTGAGGAAACTAAATGAAAACTAAATTAAACTAAATGAAAACTAAATTAATTTACTAACATCTTAAAACTTTAACGTTTTGCACATCAGTGCCTGTATTGGGTGATTTAGTGCAAAACGTAAATGTAAGGAACATTTCTAAGATGATGATGATGATTTAATTTGAACAGATAAGCTATATGCCCTCATGCAATAGACATTACTCTATTTAAATGTGTTTAGTGTGTATATCCGCCGAGATGATATTTGGATATGCATGACGTCATGACGTAAGGACGTAAAAGAACTGGTGAACCGCTTTCTTTGAAACGAACTGTCCGAAAGAACTGATTCGCAAAAAAGAATCGGACTTCCCATCACTAGTGTAGAGTAGTGATGTCTAGTGATGTCCGGTTTGTGAACGAATCGTTCATTTGAACTGGTTCTTTTTAGTGAACGGTCCGGTCGAACAGATTGAGGGGACTCAACTGTTTCTGAATGCACTACTTACACAATTATTTAGGTATACATACATATATATATATATTTTTTTTACAATAAAGAGTGCAATATTTTTTACATTTTTTTCCTTTCTTTTTTCCTGAGTCTAAAGGTCATTTTAAAGGCCACAGTTAGAATTTCAAGGGTAAATCTGCCTATTTAGCATTAATCCACTGAAATTCGCTTTACTTAAAAACATTGTCTTTACGTTCTTTCGGAAAGACATTTTTACCAAGATATTGAAAATAATATGTACACCAAGATGTTTAGCGCATTTCTTTGTAGCATTAATGTGAAATAGTCACAAGTTATGAAGTAGCGTGAAAACAGTGGCCTGCTTGTGCAGCCATGCGGGTCTGAGGCCCAGCGGGATTTAGAGCGTTTCCACATAAAACTCCAACATTATCTTTTAATAACGCGAAAGACGAGTTTAATACCTTCTCTCAGAATGAGAGGTAAGTACAATTCAAGGCTCTTCTCTGTTCTGGTACCAAGGTGGTGGAATGAACTTCCCCTAGATGTCCGTACAGCAGAATCCCTGATTATCTTTAAGCGACGACTGAAGACCTACCTCTTCCTGAAATACCTAAATTAGCACTTTCCAAGTTTGTAGAATTCGAGTTATTGAGTGTGTATTCTTGCGTACCAGTGTAGATTTATTCACTACTAGAGATTTAAAGCGCGTTTGTACGTCGCTCTGGATAAGGGCGTCTGCTAAATGCCACAAATGTAAATGTAAATGTGATACTGTCAGAACTGCATTTCATTACTTCTATAATGCAGTTCTCTCGACTAGAAAACACAATTTATTTGTCAAAACGTTATGAAAATGTCAGCCGAATTTCAGTGTTAATTGTTTTAATATTTTGCCAAATGATTCAGTTGAAGATTAAAATAGTGCAATATTATCATATCCGTGATGTTTGACTGACTGACACTTCTGCTTGCAGGAAGATAAAACTAGTTACACATCATCACTGCATGGCAGCTCTGAATGCACAGGTGACAACATGAATTTAAGTGTGGAATATTGTTTGAAATCATTTCTAAAGTGTAGAGAGATATGCAGCTTTATGAGTCAGAGTAACCCCGGTTTTAAAGAGCTCAACCTTGGAGAAAAATAAATACTGTGGTCGCTACATTATCACAAAGAAGTTCAGGGCACAATCTAACATTAATTTATATAAATTAAACTTTTTGTTATAAATTATAATAACAATCTTATCTACATAATCAATTTATAACAATCGAATAATATATTTTAAAATAAATGTATCATTTATTACACATTTATCATACATCTTTGAAGGTTTCTTTTTTTTATTACTACTTTTAGTGAAAATTTAAATTTCAAAAGCTTTTTCAGTATTTCTAATTATTTGTAAATATTTTAAATGCTTTCTAATGGCAGAATATTTGATAGCGTTAAACTATATGAAATTATTTAGTAAAATGATAATGTAATTTGTGATATCAAAAGTGTAATGTTCATGTTTATAAAATATTTTTAAAAATCCCTTACATTTTTATTTTTACATGCATTCATTTTTGTTGAAAACTAATTTCTAATGGCTTCTATAAAATTGTAAAAATAAAATTAGACAATTGTCTTAAAATTCTGAAATGTTAGTAATGGCACAGTAGTTTTAACAGTAACTGGACACAGAACACAGATATGATTATTTAACAGTAAGTCTTGTGTAATGTCAGTCAGTACTGAGATTTCTCCTGAGGTTTAAGAACTAGTACAAGGAACAAAATGGAAAAATAATTTACTTAAGTTAGAAGAACTTCAAGTTGTTCATTTCAAAGCCAGATATAATTTTTGTTTTCTGTGAAATACATTGCAGTGAAGTGTACGATGGTCTTGAAGAGAAGATAAAGGTAGGCAAACTCTAGTGATTCACAGATCTGGATTTTTTTTCCAAAGCTATATCTCACCCAAGTCATTACAAAAGCCAATCTGCACTAGCAAAATGTGTGCAAAAATATCAGCCAGGCATTCTCAAAGCAAATAATGCATCTGTGGTGCTCTTCCTCGGCATAAAACCATACTGTTGCTCACAGATGGTAACCTCTTCTCTCAGCCTGGCTTCCACTACTCTTTCCTTTAACTTCATGGTGTGACTGATCAACTTAATTTCTTTGTAGTTACTGCAGGTCTGCACATGTCCCTTATTCTCAAAGATCGGTACCAGCACACATCTTCACCATTCCTCAGGCATCCGCTCACCTTCCAAAATCCTCCACTGCTATCTTACCTAAACATCTTCATGCTTCTACTGGTATGTCATCTGGTCCAACTGACTTTTCACTCTTTATCCTCTTAATCGCTGCTCTCACTTCCTCCTCACTAATCCTCCTCACTAATCCTATCCACTTCCTGCTTCACCAACTCCACACCATCCAACCTTCTCTCTCTCTCTCTCTCTCTCTCATTTTCCTCATTCATCAGCTGCTCAAAATACTCCCTCGATCTTCTCATCACACTCTCCTCGCTAGTCAACACATTTCCATCTCCATTCTTTATTGCTCTAACTTTCAGCACATCCTTTCCAGCTTGAACTCTCTGCCTGGCCAATCGGTACAAATCCTTTTCTCCGTCCTCAGTGTCCAACTTCTCATACAGCTTCTCTCTCATATGCTTTTTCCTAGGCTTTCGCCACATCCCTCTTCACCTGCTGCAGCATCTCTTTGTACTCCTGCCTATTTTTCTTATCACTCTGTCGATCCCAATTCTTTATTTGCCAACCTCTTTCTCCTTATGCTTTCCTGCACTTCCTCATTCCACCACCATGTCTCTTTGTCTTCCTTTTTATTTCCAGATATCACACTATGTACCTTTCTAGCTGTCGCCCTGATCACTTCTGCAGTAGTTGCCCAATTATCCAGCACTTTCCACTATTTTATTCTTCTTTCAGTCTTCACTCTCCTCCTCATCTTCTTCACCTCCCAAACCATCCTACAGATCACCATCCGATGCTGTCTAGCTACACTGTCCCCTGCCAACACCTTACAGTCTCCAATCTCCTTCAGACTGCATCGCCTACATAGAACATAATCCACCTGTGTGCACCTTCCTCCCTTCACTCTTATGTCACTGTCTGATCCTCCTTCTTCTTAACCCTCTGGAGTCTGAATTACCGCCGGCGCCCAAACATGCTTTTTTTCATATGCCAGTAAAAAGAGCTTAAACTGCTCGGTCATATTTGATCAAACATGTCAAAGTAATACATCATTTAAATCTGTAAAGGGTCTACTTCTATTTGTGTACGCTCACTATATAAAGAAAACGTATTTTATTTAAATGAATAAAATAGTCAGGATGCGCCATCTGTCGCCTTTGTCTGCGTGATCTTCGTTTAGAAACACGTCATCAAAAAGCGCTGAAACTCGGCCAATAGCTGACACACGGAAATAAAAAATATATATCTTTAGACAGCTTAAAGTATGTAGTTTTACAATAAGTTGATGAAATAAAAAACACATGTTTCCAATGAATATAAATCATTTGAAACCAAGTAGAGGCACAGATTTTCCACCGGACCGGACATGTCCCCCCGCTATTCACAAGTAAAACATTTCACACATTGAATCACACACACCCCGGACGGTGGCATAAAACAATGCGATTTGACACGCTACACTGGTGAGGAAGCTCTTCAGATGGTTTTTGGACAGTGAGGAAGAATTTACCTTTTCATCCAAAGAAGATTGCGATTCCGACGATTCAAGTTGCTACGATGAGTAAGTTATTTGGTTTTACATTCTGATCATATAAAACTAATATTGTTTGTAGACATCTCTGCCTAGCTTTTGTCAGCATTTTAATGTTACAACAAAAATCCGCCAATTTCTGCTCATTTGTAACATAAAATGTTTGTAATTGTATGCTCTAAATATTGTTGACATTATATAAAGTTATATTTTAGCCTCAGTTCAGGTTTGGTTAGTCTCCCTGATCATCCTGAAAGGCTGTTATGTAGCGTTAGCTAGCAGAGATGTTCCGGAATGCTGAGGTGTAAATGCTATATGTACATGATAACAAATATATATTGTTCAAGTGTATTCATCATCCTAAAATATATTGTTTGGTTATTTTTAGGAATGTGGCTGCATCACCCTTGCCTTCACTGAAAACTCACACCAGGCCATGCAGGTGTCGCTCCATTTTAAGTTCGACCGAGAATCATCCTGAGTAGGTACATATTTTATATTTTCTTAAATTATATTTAGTTTGAATCATTATTGCATTGTATGACATATGCAAACAACTTTATCAATGACAATATTATTTGCTCAGCTGTAAATGGTGATGGTATAAATGTCTGAGATGCATTATGGTCTATAGCCCATCAACAAACATTTAGCTCATTGTGTTCCACCTTTCATTCTGCATATACAGGAGACACTGTGCAGAGGATGGTTATATTACAAGGTAAATGGGAAACAAAGACATTTCCATGCACTGCACTTGTAACTGCATACAACCAGCACATGGGGGGCGTTGACCCATCTAATCAACTGTTACAATTGACAAAACATTGCATGGTAAGCACCACAAAACACCATGGAAATGCCTGGCATGCGATGTTCACCTGTGTCTTCAGTTGAACAGGAACTGCTTTCAGTAGTGGCACAGAGATTTTGCATAGTTTTGTAGTGTATTGTTTGATTGGTATTGTTGCACTCTTTTTTTTTTATTTGAATGTTTATTTAATGCATAATATTGTAGCCCTACAGGCTAGGATTTGAGGAACCCTACTGTAGTGTATTGTGTTATTATTTTTGTTGCACTCTATTTTTTATACATACTGTACTGTATTGTTGTATTGTTACACAATTCCCTTTTTAATGCTTTCCTTGCTAATGTGTATTTTAAATAAACCACAAAGGAAACACATTCTTTCTTGTAGTACAAAAAAACAATGCTTCACCTCCACTACCAAATTCTGCAGGTATGTAGTTAGCTAATGTAGGGAATGATGGGAAAGCTAGAGATAAAATTTTACTGGGAGAAAACAATTAAGTGCTTAATGATTTTTTAGGAGTTTTTATTGAATCATTTGATAAAAGAGCTTTTTTTTATACAAACAAATCAAAGAAGACGACTGCTGAAGTTGGACAAGACAAGTCATCAACCAGCTAAGCTTAAAAATATTCTGATAGTGAAAACATCTGGGAAAGTTGTACATGTAAAGAAAGTGTGCATTCTGTTTAGGGATTTTATGATTTGAATGTCTTTTATTTGTTTTTTTTCTTTTGCTATATTTTAATATCCTGAATGAATTGAAAAGATGTTTTTGTAATTTCACCTGTTTATCTTTTGTTCAAAAGTACTGCAGCTGCAGATTGTTTGCTTTTGGTCACTCTGGACCAATATAATTCAATCATATGCACAGTTTTTAATGAGCAATAACCGATTTTAGACATGTATCCAAAATGTTTAGTTACTGAAGACTTAAACATGTATAGAAAG